>JAJPUD010006472.1:0-33164 GCA_023553655.1 Myrmecobius fasciatus
GATTCCCTGTCATCTAGGGGTGAGGGGTGGGGGGAAGGAAAGGAAAACCTTGGGAAAAAAAAAGTTTTTTTGCAAAGGTCAATGTTGAAAGGTCACTCATATGTTTTGTAAATAAAAAGCTTTATAAAAAAAAGTAAAAAAAAAAAAAAAAAACTGAATTGACCAAATGAAACAGGTACAAAAATTCACTCATGAAAAGAACTCTTTAAAAAAAAAACAGAATTAGTCCATGAGAAAAAAGGCATAAAATCTCACGAAAGAACATTTCAGGTGTTTTTTAGTGATGTCTAACTCTTTGTGACCTGATTTGGCATTTTCTTAGCAAAGATAATAGTGGTTTAAAACATTTACTTTTCTTGTTCATTTTATAGGTGAGGAAACAGAGGCAAATAAGTTTAAATAACTTGCCTAGGATAACACAACTAGTAAATGTCTGAGTCCAGATTTGAACTCAATAAAATTAGTCTTGAGGTACAGTATTTTTCTACTGTGCCAACTATCTACCCACTAAAGAATATGATTCCTTAAAATTTAAAATAAGACAGTGGAAGCTCATAACTACATAAAACATCAAGAAACAACCAAACAAAGCCAAAAGAATTGGGAAAAATAAAAGCATGAAATGCCACATAGGAAAATCAACTAGCCTGGAAAATAGGTTGAGGAGACATAAGAATTACTGGATTGCCAGAAAGCCATTATCAAAGAAAAAACCTACACATCAAATTGAAGAAATTATCAAGGAAAATTACCTTGACATTCTAAAACCAGAAAATAAAATACAAATTTAAAGAATTCATTGATCACTTCCAGAAGAAGCCAAAAATGAAAGCTTCTAGGAATATTATAGCTAAATTCCAGAGGTCTCAAGTCAAAGGGAATATATTGCAAGCATATCATATGAAACAATTTAAATTATCATAAAGCCACAGTCAGGATCACACAAGATTTAGCAGTTTCCACTTTAAAGTATCAGAGGGCTTAGAATATGATGTTTTTATTTTAGAAAGCAAATGAATTAAGATTATAACCATGAATAATTTATGCAGCAAAATTGTATTATCTTTCAGAAGAAGAAATGAGTATTTAATGGAATAGAGGACTTCCAAGCATTTCTGATTAAAAGACTAGAGTTGAATAGAAAATTTGACTTTAAATACAAGAATCAAGAGAACACAAATATATGAAAGAGAAATCATAAGGGACTTGATAAGATTAAACTGTTTTCCTTTCTTTAAAGAAAGATGATACATGCATCTTCTGAGAACTCAATCATGATTAAAGCACTTAGAAGCATTCTACATAGAAAGAAGATACAAGAGTGAGTCAAATGTATTGGGATGATTTTTAAAATGTATAGGTGAAAAAGAAGAACACCCTGAAAAAAAGAGAAGAGGAAGAAGAAGAATGGGTGGAGGGATTAATTCACATAGAAGTATTCAAGGCAGAACTTTGATAGTGGGAGAGAAAACAGGGAGGAAGGAGTAAGCATCACATGAATTTCACTCACATTTAAATTAGTTCAAAGAAGTAAATTGTATATACATAGTCAATTAGTGATGGAAATCTATTTTATTAAAAAATGAAGGAAAATAAGAAATGAATCAGGGGAAAGAGTATGTGATATAAAGGAAGGCAGATACAATAAGGGAATGATCAGAAGAAAAACAATCTTCAAAATAGAGGCAGGATAAGAAGAGAAAAAAAGGAATAAATAGAAGAAAACAGAAATCAAAAAAAAATCCATTGAGTTAAAGACCATGGAAGAACAAATTAAATGTTAATTGGAAACAAAATAATTTAACACTAAAGAATGAATCATAGAAAGAACAAATCCTAGGAAACTGAGTAGATGCCCATCAATTGGAGAGTGGCTGAATAAATTATGGTATATGAATGTTATGGAATATTATTGTTCTGTAAGAAACGATCAGCAGGACGATTTCAGAGAGGCCTGGAGAGACTTGCATGAACTGATGCTGAGTGAGATGAGCAGAACCAGGAGATCGTTGTACACGGCAACAACAGTACTATATGAGGATCAGTTCTAATGGACATGACTCTCTTCAACAATGAAATGTTTCAAACTAATTACAATTGTTCAGTGAAGAAGGCCATATACACCCAGAGAGAGGGATGTGAAATGTGGACCACAACATATCATTTTCATGTTCTCTATTGATGTTTGCTTACATTGTATTTCCTTTATCAAATTATTCTCTCTTATAGATATGATTTCTCCTGAACAAAAAAATGATGTGTGGCAATAACTATACATATATTCGATTTAAGTATTCTAACATAATTATCATGTAGTGGATATCCTGCTATCTAGGGGAGGGGTGGGGAGGAGGGGGGGAAAAATTTGTAACAGAAAGCTTTGTAAGGGTTAATGTTTAGGAATTACCCATACATATGTTTTGCAAATAAAAAGTATTAATAAAAAAAGAACAAATCCTAGAAATAATAATTTCATTAAAGAGAATAATGAAGCAATATTCCAAAATGTGTGGGATGCAACTAAAGCAATACCTAGGGGAAATTTCATATCTCTAAATGTACAAATCAATAAAAAAGAAAAAGAGCAGATTTTTGAATTTGACATGTACCTATGAGGGTGAGGAGAAAAGTAGAAAAAAATGAAAAACTAAAAATTACCAGTTGAATTCAAAAGGAAAATCTTAAAAATCAAAGAAAACATTAATAAAATTAAACTGATTCAAAAAATGAAAATAGGAACTGGTTAAAAAAATAAAATAAACCTTTGGTTAATTTTATTTAAAAGATAAAGAAAAAATACTCATATCAAAAAGAGAACAGTTAATTCATTAGCAATGAAGATCAAATGAAAACAATTATCAGGAGTTACTTTGTTTAATTATATACTACAAAAATCGACAATCTAAGTAAATTGGATAAATATTTACCAAAAAATATTGCTTAGATTAAAAGAAGAGAAAAATAGAATATTTAAATAACCCAATCTTAGAGTTCTGTAAAGAGCTCTGTAAGAAAATATCCCCAGTATTAGACAGATTTACAAATGAATTCTAACAAATATTCAAGAGAAAAAAATTATGGCAATTTTATATAAACTATTTGATAAGAAACAATTTAAGAGAGAGTCCTAAGAAATTTTTTTATTGCATAAATGTGATTTTGGTACCTAAACCAAAGAAAGAAAATTGTAAAAAAAAAATCTTAATGAATATTGTCATAAAAATTTTTAAAGAAAGTACTAACAAGGAAATTACAAATATCACAAAGATCATACATTTTGGTCAGGTGGAATTTATATCAATTATGAAGGGCTGGTTCAACATTGGGAAAACTATCAGCATAATAGACATTATCAGTAACAAAAACAACAGAAATCAGAAGATTATATGAATAGGTTCCAAAAAAAAAAAAAAAACCTTTGTATTAAACCATTTGTATTAAAAGCATTAGAAAACATAGGAATCAATGAAGCCTTTCTTAAAATAAGTTGTATCCATCTAAAACAAAAAATGATCAGTATCTAAAATGGAGATAAACTTGAAGCCTTCCCCTAATATTAGGACTTAATTTATTATCAACATTATTATTTATTATATGCTAAAAATGTTAAATATAGCAATTAGAAAACAAAAGGAAATTAAATGAATAAAAACAGGTAAGGAGGAAACCAAATTACTACTTTTTGAAGATGATATGATTGTATACTTAAGAGAACCCCAGAAAATCAGCTAAAAAAAAGAAAGAAAGAAAAGCTAGTTGAAATAATTAACAATTTCAACAAAGTTTAAACATATAAAATAAACTCATGCAAAACATCAGCATTTCTATGTACAACCAAGAAAACTCAGCAGCAAGAGATAGAAGGATGAATTCCAAATAAAACAACTGAGGACATTATAAAATATTTGGGAGTCTACTGCCAACATAAACCCAGTGATTATATAAACACAAATGTAAAATACTTTACAAAAATAAAGACAAATCTAAATAATTGATTAAATATTAATTGTTCATAAATAAAGTGAGCCAAAATTAGAAAAATCATAATTCTCTTTAAATTAATTTAATTATGCAGTGCCATATCAATCAATCTACCAAAGGATTATTTTATAGAGTTAAGAAATGGTAACAGAAATCATCTGGAGGGCAAAAGGTGAAGATTATCAAAGGAATCAATTAGAAGAATTGTGAAGAAAGGCATCTTAGCAGTAATGAATTTCAAGATTTATTACACAGTGCTAATCATCGAAACAATCTGGTACTGTTGAAGAAATAGAATAGCGGATCATAGAATAGATTAGGAACATAATATATATTAAAAATTATCATAGTAACCTGGTGTTTGAAAAACCCAAAGAACTAAGTTTGGGGGAAAGAACTCAACTTTGGACAAAAACTGCAGGGAAAACTGGAAAACAATTTGACAGAAACTTAGGCATAGACCAACATATATCAAGATAAGATAAAAATATAAAGATGACATAAATAAATTAGGGAAGCATGGAATAAAGTACCTGTCAGATATTATGGATAAAAGAAGAGATTAGAATCCAACAATTAAAAGAAAGCATCATGGGAAGCAAAATAGGTAATTTTGATCATGTGAAATTGAAAGTGTTTTTGTACAAACAAAACTAAAGCAGTCAAAATTAAAAGGAGCATAGGCAACTGAAAAAAATGTACAAGCTTCTCTGATAACAGCATCTTTTTGCAAATATTTAAGGAGATAAGTCTAATTTATAAAAATAAGGTTCATTTACTAGCTGATAAATGGTCAAAGGTTTTGAGCAGGAAGTTTTCAGAAGTCAAAACTACTGATAATCATTTGAAGAAATGCTATCATTGAGTACAGATTAGAAAAAATGCAGATTAAAACAACTCTGAAATATCACTCATCTTTCTGATTGGCTAATATAAAAGAAAAATAAAAAGATAAATGCTGGAGGAGAAATGATAAAATTGAGACTGAGTAATGAAGTAGTTCATCCTCTCCAGAATGAAACTGCACCCTAAGGGCTATAAAAATTGTGCTTACTCTTTTATCCAGAAATACCACTATTATGTCTACATACCAAAGATCAATGAAAAGGTAAAAGGACCCATTTGTGCAAAAATTTTATAGCAACCGTTTTTGTGTGTTTTTTTGTATGAATTGTATTCCAATTCTTTGACATAGAACTGGAAATGGAGAGTATCCCAACCAATTGGACAATAATCACACAAGTCATGATATGTGATTATGAAGGAATACTATTGTAAAAACAAGAATTGAGGAACAATATTGTAAGGCTAATCAACTCTGAAAAACTTAACTACTATGATCAAAACAATAATTCAAGATAATTTCAAAGGATTTATATGGAAAATGTTATCCAATTTCAAAGAGAACAGATTAATTTTGAATGCAGATTGAAATATACTTTTTAATTGACTTTTTATTTTATTTTGTTTGTTGTTTTGCAACATGACTAATACATGTATGTTGTATGACAACATGTGAAATCAATTGCATTGTCAAGTTTGGGGGAGAGGAAGAGAGAACATGGAATTCAAAACTTTAAAAATGTTTGTTTTTTTAAACTATAATTGGAAAATATTTAATGATATAAGTGAAATAATTTTTAAAAGTGAATACTTTGAAGTTGTCTTAGGTTATTATATTGATCACAGAGACTAAATATTTCACAACTGATTCCTTACATGCGTTGCTTTTATAGATTACAATATCTCTTGGTTCTGCTCATCAGTTCATATAGATTTTCGTAATTTTTCTGAAATCATATCCTTCACAATTTCTTATAGCAAAATAATACTCCATGACAATTATATGCCAAAAATTGTTAAGCTATTCATCATTGATTGATTTCTACTCAATTTCTACTTCTTTCCCAGCCCCAAGTTATGTGTGTGTATTGTACAAGTAGATTCTGTTCCTTTTTCTTTCATTTCCTGGAATACAGACCTAAAATGGTTTGCTTCCTTAAAGGATATGCACACCTTCAGATCCATCTGCGAGTTATTTCAACTTGTTTTGCAACATGGTTGGGCCAGTTCACAATTTCACTAACAATTCATTAATGTTCTTATTGTCCCTCATCCCTTCTAGCCTTTGTCATTTCTGATAGATGAGAGGTAGGTCTTGGAGTTGTTTTAATTTGCATTTCTTCAATCAATAGTGATTTAAAGCATTTTTATATGAGTATAGATAAATTTGATCTCTTCTAAAAGACTTTAAAACATTCAAATTTGGATGAATCTCATTAAGGAAGATTGGACATATATGACACAATTAATTTAAGTTGGTTATCCTAAGACTATTGCTCTATAGGTAAGAGGAACTTCTGATACAAAAACCCTCATTTTCAATCTAAGAGAGAGAAGCCCAGGGACACTGTAATTTACTTAAGATCACAAAGTGACAAAAGTAGGACTTGAACCAAATTTCTCTGAAACCAGAATGGTGGAATTATTTAACTGTAACTAAATAGTAAATCTTTTAACTAAGATTCTACTTAACTCATTTTTGTGAAGTGCTTATTTGCTTATCTTAAATGTGTTACTTTAGCCAAATGAGCCATTAGTTCTCGTTCTCTCTCTCTCTCTCTCTCTCTCTCTCTCTCTCTCTCTCTCTCTCATCTCCCTCTCTTTCTCTCTCTCCTTCTCTCTATATTTTTACAACATTTTTTGGTGTCTCTTACCCAGATATTAATTTTCTTGTCATGATTCTCTTGCATCACTCACATTCATTTTCTATTACTCTTATTTAAAAAAAAATAATTTTAGAAATTCTTATTGAGTTTGTTTCCAACTAGTGTTTTTCATAGAGGCTTTAGTTGTAGCTGTTTTCATACTTTTGTCTTCTGAGTTCATATCTTGGTCTTTTCTGTCATGATAGCAGCTTTTTTTTTTTTTCAAGTTTCATTGTTTGCTCATGTTTTCTGCCTATTTCTTGATTTTTGCATTTTATATTAAAGTTTGGATCTGTTCAACTTGGACCATCCCAAACTTCAGGCTTTTTTGTGATACTTTTTAGAGAGCTAGTTTTGGGACTTTGATGCTTCCAAGATGGAATGATCTGGGATAAGGTGAGGTGATTTTTCTTGTAATCTATGCTCTATTCTTTAAGGATGACCTTTCTTCCCTGAAGTCACAGGCACTGATGCTCCTCTCTTATTGGAACTATGACCTACAAGAGTTTTTCTCTGTCCTGATGCTGAGACCCAGAATCATATATGATCACTAGAACAGGCAATCAGCATTAGCTACAAGTGTAAATAAAGGGTCCCCTGCAATCAAAGAGATATTGCACTTGTGTGACTCTCTTACTGTTTCTGGCCTAAAAGCTCCAGAAGCTGCTCCTGTTAATAATGCTGCTGCTGTCTCGGAGACCCAATGCTGGTGCTAATACTTTGGGCAATCTACCTCAGAGTCACAGACCCTCCCTATCACTCCTAAGTTGTCTTAGACTGAAAAAACATCTGTCCCTGACTTTTGTTCAGTGTGCTGCTACAAAATTTGATTTAAATACTTCAAATTTGTTTGGATGAGGAGTTTAAGAAAGTTTATCTTCTATTTTGTATATACACATTTTTTTTAAAGCAGTAAAGATCTCTAGTAAAAAAAAAATCAGTCTAAAAACATGGGTTCTTCCTTATATCCTTATATTACAGGTTTTTCTAGGACAAATTGTATCGCTTTAGGTCTGTAATTCAGTCTCTTATTTCTTGTTGAAAGCAGCCCAAATATTGCTTCACAGCTTTTCCTTTCTGAGAAAGGTCCTCTGATGATTCACCTGAAAAATGGTTGGTGGAAAGACAGTTGTTTTCTGTTGCCTACACTTCTAAACCTATTCTGGTAGTTTTTTGAGCATCGTAATTGTTTGATGAAGTGAAAAAGGGAGATAATGAAGGTGGGGGAGAGTCTTGTTCATCCATGACTGGCTTTGCAAATTTAATGGGCCTGTTCCCATGGCCTTGAATTAGATTTGTAAAATGTTATTTGTAAATGCCTAGAGTCCAGAGGCTCACCTTTCTACAGATCACCATTATCTATCTATATTGCTATAGCTCATTGGGAATTTCAAGCTCATGGCTCAGGGAATAACACAAGGTTAGTGTAATGATAAAACAAAGGCACTATTAAGTTTGTTCATGACCTAAATGTCTGATTTAAGTGTCAACTTTTCTAAGGCAATCACCAAAATATGATGTACAGTTAAAGTAAAAGTAAGCTATCATTCACATAGGGTTTGTGTTCACTATTTCATAAATTGGGGTATTGTATTTATGAGACAGAATATCAGCCAAGTAAAAAGGACCAGCATAGGTTCTTACTATAATATTCCTAGGCAAATCACTTAACTGGACTTAAAGGAAGCCAAGGAAGCAAAGAGACAGGCAACAGAAACCATCGACTTAAAAGAAAACTTAGAGGGAAAGGGGAAGGATCAGAGAGATTTTCCGATCTGAAGACAGATATTTGCACTCCTAAAGATAGAAGACTTCAGCTTAACCTTATGTGGAACTTATTACCCTTAACAATAGATTTGTTAAGTATTTTAAAATGGATTTATAAACATTGGCTATCAACTCAGACTTTTGAGCTTCAGGTATATATTAAGATATTTAAATGGAATAGGAAAAATTGAGTGTTGCACTGGAACTTAAGACAGAACTGGATTCAAATCCCTGCTAAGATAGTTATCTCTGTGACTCGGAAAATTGCTTAAAATTCTCTGAGCTTTAGTTCTCTCATCCCTTAAGTAGGTATTGCAATATATATCCCACTCACCTAACAGGCTTGTGAGAATGAAATAATATAATTTATATAACCTGAACCCTGAAGTTCATTAGTATGGTACTCTGTCTTCATTGGTGGTAATCACTGACTTGCATTGCCGTGAGAGTGGAGTAGAGAAGAGAGGAGAGATCCAGTCTTATTGATGAAGTCCTGGGTAACTAGGTGAAGCTGGCAGAGCTGAAGTACTGATAAGATTAAAATATTCCTTGAGATAAGCAAGGAAGGGCATGATGGGGGATCCATTCAGCCTTACAGTTTTATCCCTATGGTCTTGGGAAACCCCACCTTACTGTATCCAATTAGAAAAATAAGTTATTATGTGAAACCTCTGAGATTAAATTTCCCCTATAAATCTATCTTGTCTGTGATATTTTTATTGAATTATTTTAAGTTGGCCAGCCATTGCATTCTGTTTCATGGTATCTGCCCTTTCCTTTCTCCTCCATGCCTCATGGTGTCTTTCTCTTTATTATAGCTAACTATCTCTTTTGGGGCATTAAATCCCCTTTAGAGAATATGCCATTGACTGGCATACTCCCAGTTCATGGTGTGTTCTCTTTCTTTTGGCTAATTGTGAGTTCTATTTAAGGAACTTGTCTTTTTCTTTATTAAATGTTAAAACTTCTTTCCTTGATAACTATATGCTTTCCTAAATCTATTTTGTATTTATCCCTCCTGTTGTCTATTTTACCTCTTCATTTTGTGTGTAACATCTCATAGAGAAGAGTACTTTTTGACAAAGGGAAAGCCATATAGATTCTTAATATGTGAATTGCTACTAAAACCCATCATTTGGTGGCACTTATGCCAATCTTATCATCATCAGTCACTTTGGACTCTTCTGAGACATCAAGAGACAAGATAAATGTTTAATTTAGGGTTTTGAAGGGAGAAAAGACTCTTGGAAGAAACTGACTTGAAAGGAGCTGGCAGTCTCCAACTTGTCCTGATCTCCATCTTGCTATACTAGAGACTCAAGGGAATTTCTCCTTTAATTAATATCTGGGAATTTCTCTTCTAATTGAAGTGAGTAACCTCACTCCCACTGGGACAGAACTTCATTCTATATTGTCTGGGATATATTCTTCTAAATAGCTATCTACATAGATGATTATATTCTGTTGTAAGCTCCTTGAAGGCAGAGACAGTCTAATGGTATTCCAATTGTTTAGTATAGAACATGGTATATAGTAAGTACTTAATAGAAGTTTATTGGAGTAGATGATAGATACATAGTTAAGTTTCTTTGATAATTTCTATGAGTTTTCATTGTGAAGCTAGAATTTGTGGGAAGAGGTTCAAAGTTTGTTATTCCTTGACATATTAAGGAAAAATAATCATGAATTTAACTTGAATCTGAAAAATCTACTCCCTAGATTAATAACATTTAAAGAAACCGATAAATATAATTCTAGACTGACACCTTTTCCCTCTAAGGAAAGTAAAGGGCTAAAATCTAGCCACAAACTTCTTGTTTCCCCTCCTGGCAAAAATTTAAAGTTTCCTTTGGAGAGGAGGGGAAAGAGAAATAAAACAAAAAAGATGTGTTTATTTGGATCTCCCTAAAAGTCACACAATAGCATCTCCATGTTAAATGTGGGGGATAGACTTGTTACATGTAAGTCAATTGTTCCCCACACCTCAAAGTACTAGAAAGCTCAGCTGCTATAGTTGTTGCTATTTTCCTTTAGAAACTATCCCCATTATCAAAGAGTAACAGTTAATTGGATAGTTGAAGATACAAGATTTTTTCTTAAAGTTTAAAAGTAGTTGTATGCCTTTACATGTTTATAAGCATATTTTTCTTACCTTGAAAATGCATAAAATAATCTTATTGCTTAATTTTAACCAATGAAGTGGATTTTTATTAATAGAGCAAACTAATAAAATTAATCAGTGAAAGTTCTACTTTTCTTTTTACTCTCATTTGGCTGTTTTCACTCCAGTTAAATCAAACTCTATCCTTTCCCATAAATGTTGATAAAATGTTCCTTTTTAACATTCTGAATCTAATGTTGTAGTTAAAATCATCAAAGGGTTGGCAGATGTCTCTAGGAATTCAGGCCAACTTGGCATCAAAGACCTTCTAGCTATTCTCAGTTCTGGCTATGAGTCTTTTAGTTTAAGTAATAATTCCTAAGCATGTCCTTGTTCAGTCAGCTGATAAAATATTTCCTCATAGTTCCTATACTTTTCTGAAGTAAATTTCTTCATCCTACATTGTCAAAGTTCAGAATTAAAAGGCAGAAAGAAAAACCAGACTTGTGATACCAATGGCCCAGATTCATAACAACTCAACGGGATAGGATAGGTCTCAGCAGGAGGAAATAAGAGGAAGCCCAGAAAGGCAGACAGCAAGCTGGACCATCAGAGGGATCCAGCAATAAATAAAGTGTGGATATCTCAATAGACAGGAGAAGGAGGCATGGGAAAATCTACAAATAAAGACAAGGATATAAGGGAAAGGTGATAATAACCATGAAGACTGGGGAAGACTATACAATCTTATTTGGGGAATAACTAAAATAGGGGCACGTAATCAAGACATATGCTCAAAAACAGGGAACAAAAGTATTCATTGAAATCCCTAGAACTGGGATATAGTACAGAAACATAAAACAAGAAACTAATTAATGGAAGAAGGATATAAAATCACTTAAGTTTACTCGATCCTTAGGAAAAAAAATGAAGCTGGAGTTTTTTATATATATCTCCATTCTGTGGTGGGGTTTCAAAAACTTCCATGTTGTCATGCTCCACACCTATATTTGCACAGAACTATACAGGACATGATATTTGGCACAAAAATAGGAAAATAGGGAGGAAACAGTTTATGGCATTTTCACATGGAGAGAATGTCTCCAGGTTCTCATCAAACACATTTTCAGTTTATTCTCAATGAAAGGAGATGGGGAGAAGAATCATATATTTCTCCTGTATGTTTTCTAGGAGCAAAAAATAAGCTAACCATAATCAATTTACCAAAAGCATATTTGGATACTTTGATGGTTATGTGACCTCAGTGATATGTATATTTCCCTATGTGAGGCAAAACACTCCATCCTGGTCCTCTTATCCTGTGTGATTCTTTTCTGTGACTTCTAAATCTTTCACTTGGGAATCATGCTAATTTCTGGGATGATTACTCAAATTCTCTTCACCTTTCAAGTACACCAATGGAAAACAGAAGCTATTGAAGAATTATTCCTCCCTCTCACTATATGAATGACCTACCTTTGGTAGTTATACATATTGCTGATAACATTCTTTACTTATCTTTTTCCTTAGCTGATAAAGGGATGCAGTCTGCTCCCCACCACTCTTGCCCACCCTCTCAATTTCTTTTGATTTTATATTACACACACACACACACACACACACAGATATATATTTATACACACAGACATATACACATTACTATAAAAATCCTGGTTAATAGTGGCTTAGCCATTTCCAACATATCCCAGAAAGAAAATACTTTGTGAATACTTCTTAAAATATTTTGTTTCCTCTTCATAGAATGAAATATTTTCAATAAAATTTAACCAAGTCTTCCAAATAGAGATTTTCATTGGTTGAATGTTTTCTTATATTATGGATTTAGTGAGACAACTTTCCCTTTATCATTCTGATAGTGAGACCAGCCTAATTGTTAGAGAGTTTTGTTTTTTCTTTCAATTTTTTTCTGCTGTCCTGTAGCATGACCAAAATGTTATGCAAAAAGCAGGATATATAAAGTGATTTGCTCTCCAATGCAACATATTTTTATTTAGGACTTTTATTTTTGTGTTGCATTTATAGAATCATCAATTTAAGGGCTAGAAAGAACACAACTAGTCCAACTCTCTCATTTTCATATAAGGAAAATGAAGTCTGGTGATGTCACCTAATTTGGCCAAGGTTTCACAGCAAAGTTGCCTTCTCTGGATTCAAATTTGGATCTTTTCATTTTACATCAAACACCCTTGTCCCAAAATGCATAATAAACGAAGTTAGTTTAATGAAATAGCTAGAGAAACATTGAGATTAAAAAAAGAAAGCAAAGAAGTAGAGCATTGTTACTTCTGCACAATAGTGCTGAGGGGAGAGCACGAGCTTTCCTTAACATAATTTTATTATTAGCCACCAGCTATTATTATAAGATACTTACTCTCTTCCAATGGCTTAACAAATGTGTCTCAAATAAAAACTTGAATATAACTCTAATTTTAAAAAATAGTATCAGATGGATACCAAATAAATAGTAATTGCTTTCTAATTTACTGCAGTAGCAAAAGTCAATGAAAATCACAATAGATTTGTATAGCCTTTTCAATGGAGAAACCCCAGGTGAAAGCATTGTTCAGCATTCCAGATTATGCCCTGGGCATGTAATTCTTTCCCAAGCAAGAAAGTCCACATGTGCATCTAATAAGTCTCAGAAGTATGTAGTGTGTTTTCTCTATAACTCCTATTGAGTTTAATGGGAAATATTCAACTGTAGTTCTGAATTTTTTTTTGGATATATGCACCATGGTGTGTCAATTTTATGGCAATAAGAAAGTTAAAAATAAATCCCAGATGCTAAGCGTTAAGAAAACAGGAGAAATCAAGAATAGTTCAGAGGCAACTAAATTTATCTAAACACCTCAAAAAATAGAGTATGAAATAAAGATCAAGAATAATAGAAGGATGGATGAACAAGTACATTTATTTCAAATACATATATATAGGTATATATGTATATATACCTATATATTGATACATAGCATGTATATAATGAACAATAGTTTGAAATAAATATGCTTCTTAGTTTTAATCAAAATGCATATCATATATCTTCAATATATATGTACATATATAATACATGCATTCTGTTTGCATATATAATATGGATATAATTTCAATAAAGTTAATGACATTTAAGATCATAGCTTTCAATTGGAAGAGGCCTTACAATCATATCATAGTTACTTCCATTTTTTATAGATAAATTGAGAGCTAGATAAATATCAATCACACATACACATAAATGACTATTAATTACTAGTAAAGTAATTGAACTCAGGGTTTCTGATTCAACGTGTGGAATATGTTGTTTTACACTCCTTGGAGAGTTGGATTCCATTCCCTATTTTTAATTTGGAGTTTAATTGTTTTTCAGTTGTGTCCAATGCTGCAAGACACTTTTCTGGGTTTTCTTGGCAAAGGTCATGGAGTACTTTGTCATTTCCTTGTCTACCTCATTTTATAGAGGAAACTGAGGCAAACAAGGAAAAGTGACTTGCTTAGGGTCATCTAGCTAGTAAGTGTCTGAGATCAAATCTGAACTCATAAAGAGGAGTCTTGACTCCAAGTCTGTTACTCTATGCACTGTGCTATCTAGCTATCCTATTTTTAATTATAAGAAGATATTAGTAACCCATTTGTATCCATTATAAAGGTGAAGAGACTTATGTAAAAAAAAAAATCATTAAAACAGTGATAATGGTAAGCAATCAGGGAATCAGGCAAGAGAGTATTTGGAACAGGAAAGGTTCAATAATCCTAAAGTGAAATGACAACAAAATCCTATATAAAGGAAGGTCTTCAAAATGTGAATAGATATGATAATTGGATTATAAATACATATTGATTGAAGTTAGCTTTCCTATTAGCTTTGTTTAAGGTTGTCTTAATTCTAGGACAATATATACCTGTCCTGATTAAAACAAACAAAAAAAAAAAAAGTCTGGATTTTCTTTTTTAACTTCTATAGACTTGTTCAAGTAATGGAAAGAGTGCTCTGACCTCAGTAGTATCAGAAAATCTGAGTTTAGGGCAGCTAGGTGGTGCAGTAGATAGAGCAGCAGCCCTGAAGTCAGGAGGACCTGAGTTCAAATCCATTCTTAGACACTTAATACTTCTTAGCTGTGTGACCCTGGGCAAATCACTTTTCCTTGTTTCCCTCAGTTTCCTCATCTATAAAATTATAAAATTGCCTTAGCAAAAAGAAAATCTAAATTTAATTTTCTTCTCTTATGTTTGCTCCCTGTATGACATTGGGAAAGTCTCTTAAATTCTCTGTGCATCTGTATTCTCATCCATAAAGTGAAATGAAAGGACTAATTGACCTCAGAGGTAAATCTGTTAGGATCCTTTGAATTATTATTACTAATATCTAGCATTTATGTAGTTCTCTAAGTCTGCAAATCACTATATGTATTATCTCATTTAATCCCTATAGAAGAAGGGTTATTATTATGCCCATTTTACAGATAAGGAAATTAAAGTCAAGTGTCCAAGTCCACACAATTAATTGTTTGAGGCAGAATTCAAACTCTGGTAGTTCTGATGCCAAATACCACATTCTGCCATAAATCAGGATAATATGTCTAGGACCAGTTTTTAGTCATGACAGCATTTAATATTTTAAAGTGATCAAAGAAATGTTTCTAGTTCCCAATCCATTCAAACTGCAGACTGGTTGACACATCAATGCTAAATTGATTGGCTCAAAAGATTTAATAGATCTACATAAAGATCCTATTTACTTTTAAGAAGTAACTATTTTTAAGATGCTACAAAATAAATATTTCCTTTTGATTTCAAAAACTCAGTTTCAGTTTAAAGTTATTTTTTCAAAGTAATGGTGAACAAAGGAGTAGGGAATAAATATTGTAGGAGAGTTGCATGTTTTGAAAAATGAATATATCATCTAAAATGAAATACTCTGTGTTTATTGAATTTTGTCACTGCCCAGATTATGAAACATGTGTTCTATTTTAAAATAACATCAACAAATGCTTCTCTAGCAGATGCTGTTGAGTGTGCTTTGTTGTGACCATTTAGAACAAAGACAAGCTACTTAAATATTATATCTCCCTGATGAAAATACTTAAGGAAACTAGGCTTTTACTCTTTGGTTAATTCTGGTGTTTTCACTGATTAGAAAAATTTTAAATTACTAACACATGGATTACCAGAAGTTAATAACTAGAATATATTATAATCTGAAGGAAGTCATTTCAATTTTCTTATTAGAGCTTGAGTAACCACACTATGGTGAGATACCATCTACTATCTTTGTATTACATCCCAGTCGTCTCATGTTATTTTGCCTAAAATCAGAAAGAAAATGATTTTCCAATTGTCAGTAGACTGTGAGGCAGCTTGTTCTATTGAAAGGGTGATTTATTTGGAGCCAGGAAGATCGACATTTAGGGTTTTCCCACATTTCCCACATTTCCATAATCCTTTCTTTCAAAGAATTTACTTTCTTTAGGAAGATAAACATATATACACAGACACACTTGTTAATAGAAAACACATGCAAAATAAATACAAGTAATTTCAGGAATAGGCGGAAAAGAAAGAAGACTTTAAAGGTTTGGGACACTTGTGTAGCCTGAACCATGAGTGAAGCCAGGAAATCTAAAAGGTGCCAAGGAAGGAATTCATTCCAGACTTCAAAGATATAGCCAATGCAAAGGTATAGTAGGAGAATGGAATGTGCTTTATATCACTAGGCCCAAGATATGGGCTATGGGCTAGTTTACCTGGAACAAAGCATATGAGAAAGGGAATATGATGAAATTGTAAACAAATTAGACGAGATCTTAATTGTCCATGGAAGGATAATTGGAAACCAGGATGAACCATTGAAGCAACTTGAGATGGGGATGTTATGGTCAGACTACTGATTTAAGAATAATCTTTTGGCCGCTATGAGGATGATGAGTTCAAAAAAGGAAGGATTGAAATTGTAAAGACCAATTAGGAAGCAGAAGTCTAGGAAAGGAGTGACAAACAACCAAGTTAGGGTAGTACTATGTACAGAAATTGAATCTTTTTCTCAATAATAGTTGAAATGTTCTTTAGATTGACAAAAGAGTGAATGAGTAAAATTGTTATGCTGTCTGATGCTGCTGAGTTTCTAGAAAATAATAATACCAGTACTCAATAACAAACGCCATTTATCAATTATTTTATGGCAACTTGATATTATAAATAGAGAGGTGACCACCAATTCAGGAAGGTCTTTATTCAAGCCCTGACTCTGACATATACTGGACATATGACTTCAGACAAGTCATTTCTCAGTGATCTAAGAAAGGCTGTAAGACTATAATTTTCTGATAAGGTGCTAAACTGCTTTGGCTGAAAAAGTTTCCTTCTCAGGAAATTACCAATGTCAGTGAAATGATAGGTCCAGTCCTCATCTCCAACTCTTAGTAATACATAAAGTAATTTCCATTCCTTATTATATTTGACCATCACAACCACCCTTTGACTTAAGGAAAAAAATTGTCATTCTCATTTTACAAAGAAAGAAATTTCCAGATAGAAGTCTGACATTTTTTAATGATTTTTGCTAGTTTACATAATTACTGGGTAGCAGAGTCAATCCTGGGTCTTTAGCTAATATCTGAATCTATGGGGTTTTCTTCAATGGATGTAGCTATTTTTAGTTGGTAAGCTAGATGTTTGCTTGTTGTTTCAACCGACTCTTTTTGTGTAAGATGATTAACTCCTTCCTATTTAACATGTAGGACTCTCTAGATAGTGCTAGGCTTTGAGTCCAGAAGATCTAAATTCAAATCTGGCCTCAGCCACTAGCTATGTGACACTGGGTAAATCATTTAACCCCATTTTCTTCAGTTTTCTCATCTGTAAAATGAACTGGAAAAGGAAATAACAAATCATTCCAGTATTTTTTCCAAGAAAATGCCAAATGTGGTCACAAAAAGACAGACATAACTGAATGACTAATATATGTAATGTATAATGTAAAATCTATTTTTAAGAGTAAGGTTATGGAAGAATGAAAGGGTGAGAAAAGAATGCATTACAACAGACTCCATTAGAGTGCGTTTGTACTCACTCATGAATGAGAAGAAAGTGAATCATTAAAAAAATATCCTTCAGGGACAAAGATAATGAATATAATTGGTTTAATTAATGGGTGCTATCAACTTTTGGTACTATTTATATCATGAAATTATAATTTTCCTCCCAATTGCATATACATGGGAGCACTCAGCTAAAATAGAAACTCGCTTTCAAAAAGGTTTAATTTGTGTCTTTAACAATTTCCAATTTGGGCATAGAACAATATTAAAATGTATTTTCTATGTTAGGTAGTTACCCATTGTTTCTTCATAATTCATGAAAACTTCTAGCTTTTTAAAACTGACTTAGATTATAATTGCAAATACTGAAAAACAAATAGAGGAGAATAGCAACAAACAAGAACAAATAAAAAATTAAAATGATTCCATTTGGAAAATTCTAAGCATTATTCAGAAATTTGAACATTAATGTGATGCTAGTCAGTAACAGGGATAAAGTCGGGACACTGCATAGATCAATATGAATTGATCTAAATTATTATGATCATTGAGAAAAGAACACAGACTCAAAATAAGTCTATTGGGATATTCCAGGAAATGTAAGCAAAGCAAAATTTGACCCAAAATGTCTAGCTTTTTCTTACATGCTGCTTTTTTTTTCCAGAGAAGTATTTTCTGCAGTCATTATAGTTTTCTTAAAGAAGTCAGACAATGTGTTTGTTTGACAGTTTTCCACTATTGACAATAGACAGATGCTCAAAGTCAATGAACCATACCTCAGACCTGTGTTGTAGGTATAGAAAATAGCAAGAAAGTCAACAAGCATTGAAAAGAGTGATAGCAATTTTAAATTTTTAGTCCCCATCATCCATTTCATTTCAGCAGTACTTTAAAGAGGAAATACTGTGAATGTTGATGGGATAGAGAAAGTTCATTGACACAACTGAGAAAAAGAAAATATTATTTGAGTGTTAGAAACTAATCTGTGTTTTTCCATGATTTCCCCGTTTTGTTTATACCATTTTTTTAACCTTCAATTTGTTTTTCCTTTAAAAATTATCTTTATTTATTCTTATTCTTTCCCTTCAAATATACGCAGGTTCCTCCTCTCCCAAAACATCTTCCAGTGACACTATTGCCTTCAAGAAATATTACTCTATTGCTATCTTCCCTTTCTACACACACATAAACATGCACACACACACATGTTAGAAAGAGTAATGTCAGCTCTCAGCCTATATTTTTTCAATTGCATTTTAATTTACATTCCTACATTTCTATTGAAATTACTTAACTCAGGATTACTAATGCTCTTGTTATTACTAAATCCAAAGGCCTTTTAAAAAATTCCCTTTTTTTAAAACCAGATTGTAACTTTTAATAATAGCTATTATTATCTCTTTCTTAGAATTTCCTTCTCTACCTCCTGACAACACATACAACTGGTTTTCCTCCAAACAACTTAATCATTTCTTCTCATTTTCATTAATGTCCCCTTCTTTTTCTTGCTTCTTGAGCAGGTAAATGCACCTTGAATTTAATCATTAATACTTCAGGAATCTTCAGTAAAAGTCTCCAGGTTCAGGCTTTACATTCCCTCCCTCTAATGTCTGATCCTGCTCAATTCAAATAAAAACTCTACAAAAATTCAACAGACTACCTGTTTTTGTGCCCAATTCCATCTGGAGTCCCAATAGAAATGACCTTTTTATTTTTTTTTTCCATAGTCCTTGACTGCCATTCTTTATTGTGAATATGATCCTTCAGTAAAACTGCCTTATTTTAGTATTTTTTTTTCTTTTTCTTTTTTTGGTGTTCCTGTATTCTCTGTTTCCTTTTTCTGAACTTTGAAATCTTATAGCTTACTAAATTTATTATAAGATAGCAAGCAAATTTAAAAATGTAATTGATGCTTATTTTATTTTTATTGAAACAAGGGAGTAATGTAGAAAGATATCTATCATTAAAGAATATCAGAACCACAAAATATCCCATAATATGTGAATAACTAAAGTTGTGTCACCTATATACAAGCGTTAATTTGGGAATCAGACTCTTTTTATACAAATGTAGTTGGTATCTGAGAGATTAAAAATCATTGAATTTACAGTTTGATTTATCATTAGCATTGAAATTATTCAAGAAACACATGAACTTATTTTCCCTAAAAGTCTAAATACTACAAATTCAATTTTATAGATCAGAGCAGATGGCGATTAAAAGTGAGGATAAGTTAAATTACTATTAAGACAAAGTACTTACTTTTGTAAAAGTGGAGTGACAGATGTTAGTGACAGATTAGAATTGTATTTTTTTCTTCCAATTTGCTCTATACAACCTTTCAAATAATATACATTTCAAGTTGAAACCAGCATACATATCCTAATCCTAACCCAGTTGAAGTCTGAAAATAAGATTGGGAATTTTTTTTTTCACAATTTTTAATTGTTATTCCTCATTTCTCTTGATTAATCCTAATTGGTTTTAGGCTAAATTAAATGGAATAAAATTATGTTGGAACAGTGGGGAGGGCATGTATATACATACATATCTGTAAATATATAAGATCCGTTGTTATTATTCCAATATATCAACATCATATATGTATGTATATATTTGTATGTATGTGTATTGATCCACTGTCATTGTCATTACTATTATCAATATAACTCAATCATGCTTTCTTATGACAACTAGGAATAAAATATTACTTTGCTTATTGAAAAAGACTGATGAATCTTACTTTTTAATTTTTAATTTTAATTTTTGCTTAGGCCTTTTATTTTTCAAAACATGTATAGAAAATTTTCAACATTCACCCTTATAAAACCTTGTGTTCCAAATTTTTCCCTCCCTTCTCCCCTTTCCTAGATGTCAAATAATCCAATATATGTTAAACATGTGCAATTCTTGTATATATGTGTGTATACAATTATGTGCATATGTAGTACATATATATAATCTCAAAAATCATAGAATTCTTTTCCTAAGAATCCAGTGTTTTCATAGTCCATGCTCATATCTAAATAGATTTTTTTTAAATGAAAACTGTCTTTCTCTTCATATCTGCCCATCACCAACAACCAAAACCAGATCAAGACTGCTTCCTGCTTTTCCCTCAGCTTCTTAGGTGAGTTTTCCAAATATGACTTCCCAAATGAGGAACATGAAAAGGAATGATAGGAAGTTGGCAGATGAACTAAGTGGACTAACTACCTTGATGAGAGAGCAAAGTCAGGATAGGTCTGCCTATTAAAGTGATTAGACAGGGGAATATTTCAAATGAAAATTTTATAGCTAGCATTGTAATGTGTATCATTAACTGCCACTGTCCAATGTCTTCCCTTTTTCACTGGCTTTTCTGCTTACTTTTTGAAGAGATTTCTTCATGAAGGGCACAATTTCAGCCACTGAATAAAGACATGCTTCCAAAAAAAAATTATACATGCACTCTTTATTAAGAAGCAAATCACCTGATGCTCACCTTTGATTCCAAGGAAGAGACCAAATCTGTGCTCACAGGGATCTCTAGGAGAAAAGGTTATTATAGTCATAAGTAATTATTATAGAGCTTCTCTAGTTCTGAGATGTGGGGCATCCTCTACATATCTCTGCTGAGAATTGATATTCCCTTTGGGAACAGGAGAGTGGACCTCAAGAATACTATCAACCCCTGCAGCTCCCCTTTGCTGTAATTTGGCTAACTTTCTAATAGTGAACCATTATTGGAATCTTCACGAGCACTAACATTTAAATAGTACTTAAAACTTTGCAAGTGCTTTTCTCAAACTTCTGTGTCCTTCCTAGGCTTATGTTACCTTTTTGGGAATATATGTTCCTACTTTGTGCCAGAGATCTGAATAGAGAAGCTTACTGAGAGACAGTGTGGTTAAGTAAAAAGAACACTGGTTCTGGGAATTGAGTAGCTGAATTCAAACATCATAGCTGTCATTTGTTATCTTTGCAATCTCAGAGAATTACTTATCCATTACAAACTTCAATTTCTTCATTGTAAAAGGAATACTTAAGATGAGATGACTTCTAAGAGTTTTCTCTCCAAGGTCCTATGACAATAACAACTTTTTTCAAGAAAACAATAGCAAATGTTTACAATAAGGGACAAATAGCAAGAGGAGAATTTTTTTTTCCCTCAAAGTAAAGAAATAACAATAAAAAAAAACCTGTTGTGAGGATAAAATAGACAATATTTAAAGATCCTTTTATAAACCTTAAAAATCAATTGCAAAGCTATCTCTTAGTAGATTTATTTTAAAAGGGTATAAAATTTAAAGGAGAATTTAGTCTGTTGGCTTTTTTCTTTTGCATTTTTTAAATGCATTTGCAGAATGTGAAGTCATGAAGGTGATATGGCAAAGAGATAGAATAACCTGGAATCAATGTAGAAAGTAGGAGCAGATGGTGAGGTTGGTTTGTTACAAGAGAAGAGAGAGTGAAAAAAAATGTCAAGAAAAATGTCAAGTGGCTCTATTCAACAATGAGATGATTCAGATCAATTCCAATGATCTTATGATAAAGAGAGCCATCAGAGAGGACTGTGGGAACTGAGTGTGATTCACTCTTTTTGTTGTTGTTTGTATTTTATTTTCTTTCTCATTTTTTTCTTTTTGATTTCATTTTTTTCTTGTGCAGCACAATAATTGTATTGTATATTTATATACTGTATAATGGTATTGTATAATTGTACAAATGCCTATATTGGATTTAACATATATTTCTATCATGTTTATCATGTATTGGATTACTTACCATCTAGGGGAGGAGGTGGAAGAAAGGGGTAAAAAAATTGGAACACAAGGTTTTGCAAGGGTTAATGTTGAAGAATTATCCATGCATATGTTTTGAAAATAAAAAGCTTTAATTTAAAAGAAAAGAAAAAGAAAAGAAAAAATGTCAAAAGAGGATAAAAGGGGAAAAAAAAAGAGAGAGAGAGAGAACCCTGGTGAATCCAAGATGCCACTGTGCAAAGGCTAAGAATAGCAGAGTCCATGCTCCAGGCCAGAGAGAGATTAAAAGGGGAAGACAGGATTTCCTTAGCCCCAGAGCCAGGTAGAACAAGCAAGTGTGAGAGGTAGTCATGAATATGAATACATTTGACCAGAAGCCAGAGGGTAGATTTGAGTCCAAGATAGGAGTGGACATTCCAGACTAATTAGAAGCAATGAGAAGTTATGCCCACAAGGGAATCTTTGATATTTTTAAATCTCAGCTGTCTCTTACATCAACCATGAGTGTTTTTAAGTACATAAAACAACATGAAACAGTAACATGAGATACTTCAATTGTACCTGCATCCCTAAACTCCCTCACAGTATGCTACATTTTAGATGTGCACCAAACTGTTTATATATTCTATATTTCAATGGATAATTAGGGAGGGATAAGGTAATTACAGCTGACATAGTGTGTTTCAAGGTTTGCAAAGGACTTTTGTTGCACACATTATCTTATTTATACCTTGCAAATGATCTTAGGAGATTATATATACATTTTAAACCTCATTTTACAGAGAAAAAAAAAAAAACTAGACTTAATCACACGGGAAGTTTGGGAGTTGAGCTTTGAAACCACCAAATAAAAAAGGGAACAAATGTGGAAAGGAAAATTAGTACCCTAGATGTATAATTTTATCAAAGTGTTACATCTTTTCTTTTTTTTTTTACCTTTGAGAAATAGCACCTCTAATTTTTTTTAGTTGATTCAAGATGTATAAGAAATACATGCTAATTCACTTTTAATATGTAACAAGATTCATGGAAGGGAAGAATTAACTTGTTCCTTTCTGTTTTATTTCCCATCTTTTTTTTAATTTTTTTTTTTTTTTAATTTTCCATCTGGCTAGAGCTAGGAATACATTTGTTTCTTCCAGAAAGCAATAAGAACCATGGCCCTGGAGTAGCAGAGGAGGGGGAAATATAGTCAGTCATATTAGGTATGATCTCTACCAGGTAAGAACACCCACTGAGTAATGTTAATAAAAAAAAAAATCACCTTATAGTAACAATTAGGGAAAATCGATAAAGAAATGACAGATTCAGAGAAACATGGGCAAATTTAAAAACTGACATACCATGAAGTAAGGTGAACCAGGGAAATTAAACATACAATAATCTCAGTAAAGCAAATTAAAGGAAAACGAAAATAAATTAGAATGACTAATCTTGGTCCCAGAGAAGGAATCTTCTTTTTTGTTGTTGTTGAAGAGGTAGAGGATTATGAGTGTAAACTTTGCATATGGTCAGACATTAACTGTGTTGGTTGAATTTTGTTTATTTTTCTTCATTACTAGAAGACTTGAGGAAGGGAAACATATTTCTGAATAAAGCTTTAATATTAAAACAATAAGCAACAATAAACTCAAAAGAAAAAGTCACTTGAGACTAACATTTAGAAGAAGAAAAATTTTTTAGATTGAGGCATGATAACCCCATTTATTACTTCTCCTGCACTATTCCTACTCTATATAACTTTAAATTTAGGTCCTGGGTGAATAGGCACAAAAATAATAAATATTCATGGAAATCTTATTTGGTGAATCAAAATCCTGAAGACTGGCAGAGAGGCTCCTGCTGACACAACATAGCAAGCGCTTTGCGTCGTGTTAGATTAAAGACTAGATTTGTTTTTTGGCCAACATCATGTCATGTTGAGTTATGCAAATTCCATCACAGAAGTACAAACACAATGCAGCAGTAGCATTCCCTGGCATGGATGTCTTGCCTGGTTTTCCCCCTGAAACCAATCTGATGTCTTGCTACAGATTATTTTTCCCTGGAGGCTTAAACCTAATGGGTAGCTGAATTTATAATTCTTTTTTAAAAAATATATTTAAGTATGTTCCTTTTTAAAATAATGACAGTAATTTGTATAAAGAGATATAGATTTAAAGTATTCACATTGAGCACAAAAGAACTTTAAAAATAGCTTGAAAATTCATTAAAATACTGAGATTAAGGGGGGGAAATGATTAAGAATATTGACTACAGGAAGAAAATAGCTAAGCAAAAAGCTTCTGCCACTATCTGAATGTCCAAATATTGAAGAGCTATTAATGATTATAATGTCTTTATGAAACAATGGAGACAAAAAGTAGATGGGACAATGGGGGGGAAGTTACAAACATTTTTTCCCACCTGGCTATTTCTGGGATGATACACCACAGTAGTATGCATTCTTCTGCAAGGCCACTTTTCACCTATCCTATTTATTTTATATGTAATGATTTGTATATATTGTCTTTCTCACTAGAAAACAAGTTTTTTGAAGAAATGATTTTTTCTTTATTATCTCTAATGTTTAGCAGTGTGCCTGTCATGTATTAAGTACTTAGTAAGTTTTTTTTTTTTTTTTATTGATTGTTAAGTTGAATTTTGTTGGTATATAAGCATTAACAAAAATTACTCCCAAAATGAAATGCTGGGAATTCTGCATTGCACTGAATGAAATTCATTTTGTAATTTTCTTTTGTTTCATGAGTTGCCATGGCCAAAAAATTTATCATCACTTGGCCAGTCAGTATTGGTGAGAAGTTAATCCATATATATATATATAGCTAGTCCTCATTTTTGGCATAGAAAAAAGCCAGAGTCAATTATAGGAGTTGCATTCAAATCTTTCCCAGCATGGAAGAACCTGTCAGTTCTATTTAGTTGGCATAGACTTTAAGAACCCAAATTCACCATCCTGCTATAGTGAAGTTCTGAAATAGGATTTGTGGAGGGCTCATTAATGCACCTCCTGTTTATTGGCAAAATCTTGATCATATCATGAAAAATCTTTTTCATGAGTTACAATGAGTAACAGCTGAAATGTTTATGTATTAATTCACAACAACTAGGAATTTAACTGAAATTAAGAAATCTGGTATATCCTTTAAAATCTGTAAACAATCCACCTGTTTCTTACTAAAGGCAATATGATCATTTTCCTTAGGTGGAACAGAGTCTATGTAACCTAAGGGACATAGAAGATAAATTATCTTAACCTGAAAACAAAATTTATGTTTCACTGTTTATGCAAATACTTGACCCAACAATTCCAACAGACTTGTGATGGAAGATGGATCACAGTATAGCATTTTCACCTTTGTTATTGTTGCTGTTTTTTGATTATTTTTTTCTTTTTTTAATTTTCCCTCTTTGATCTGAGTTTCCTTATGCAATATGGAAATGTGCAAAATGTGGAAATATGCTTAGATTTGCAAATTAATTCTTTTTTCTCATTCTTTTGACCTATCCTTTTATAAAATCCCCATTCTTTTCTCTCAGTTGGTTGATCTTAGCTAGAAGGAAGGTAATCTATTAAAATCTATTTTATACTTAGTTATCAATAACTGATAGGCATTCCTTCCCCAAAGGGACTGCCATTTTTAACCCAAAATAAATCTGTCATTGGTGTGAATGAGTTTTGGAAACCTCTTTTGAACAGGGTTGTTACCAAATATACTAAGTCAGAAAATCAGAGGTCAGCACCTTGGCAGCCTATTTCTGAAAGTGTGCCAACTTCTGTTATTGATATTACCACAATCTGAAAGTTTGTTCTTTGAATTATACCTTTTGGGATTAACTGTAGTACACATAAACAATATTCTTAAAAGCTCTTTCTCCAGGCCTGGCAATATTCTCAAGCAGCTTTGTAGCAATGATAACACATCAACATTATAATGTAATCTCCTCCAAGTACAGGTGGTAAAGTTTATGGTTCTGCTCATCATCTCAATTGTGATTAAATAGGTGATCACCATAGAAATGCAAGCCTGGTTATGCCTTCCTTACTCTTATGAGATACAATCATTATCTCTTTACTTATTTATCTCTCTTATTTAGAGGTCCTGAGCTGCTCTCCGACATTTTTATGTCTCCTTTCCAATACATTTTCTGCAAATTTCAAAACAAAGCTTTCAGGAAAAAAATAACATTTGTCTTTTCAATAAAAAAATTGTGGATAATTTCTGTGTAAAGACACTTTCAATAAAATTACAGCCTAAATTCACTGACTAGTCAGGCTACTCAGAAGTTGTTTGCCCATAGGTTTGAGAATTACCTAGGTGGTTCCAAAGATAAAGGGATGGACCTGTAGAAATGCTTGAGTTCAAATCTCATCTCAGATACTAGATGTGGCAGAAATCATTTAACCCTGACTCAGTTTCCTCATCGGTAATATGGGAAAAATGTAATACTTACCCATCACATTTCTTATACTGCAGAGATAAAATGAGATGCATGAGATAACATATACAAATAACTTTGCATACATTAAAGTGCTATATACATCCTCTCTAGCTAGCTACCTACCAAGCAGTAATGGTAATAATAGCAGAAGTAGCAGGAGCAGCAGCAGCAGTAGTAATATATAATATGAATGAAAATAAGCAAATGTTATAACCTCAATCTTAAAATTTCTCTGCTTCCATTTACATGCATTGTTTGATATCATGGTTAAAGCATCTTTAAAAGGTTGTAAAAAGCTTCTTAAGTGCAGGTGTAAAATCAAAGATTTACAATGCAAACTAATGTCAAGTGAAGTTAAGTGAAGAAGTAGGTTAAAACAATCTCTTTCCCCTTCTGAAATCATTGGCTCAGATCCACAGTGAAATCGTTTAGTTTGCCATTTCCCCATGTGAATAATAGTTCAAATCTGGCCCATTTAATTTTATAAAAATCCCATGCAACATTTGAGCTCCAATGAAACCTCCCATTAAAATGCATACCCTCATTACTATACTCTTAAACTTTTTAAAAGGCAGTACTTAAATACATTGACTAAATTGAAAGGCTTAGGGGGAAAAAGTGTGGAGTGACTGCTTTAATCAGGTTATTTTAAATCATTGATTTCTATTAAAAGAATACTGAAGTGGGAACACCAACAGTAAAAAAAAAAATCTATCAAAGTATCATTTTGCTGTTAGGTAAAATTTTGTCAACAGTTTAAATCATAAACATATTTTAATTTTTTAAATCTAATATGTGAATTCTTTTTTAAAAAATATGATGTCTGTTATATATGGAAAGAGTATATCATACATTAATATTTATGCAGTTAGGACTGGTGGAATCCAATTTCTCTTCAGGTATAAAGAAGAGGCTTACCGATAGAGGAAAGTTTATTAAATCATTGTAGATTGACACAATTTCTTTTAAAAAAGATAATTAACCTTAAAAAAAAGTTTTTGCGTGACATATCAAATCATAGTTGTCTATCAAAAAGGAAGAATAGGGACATGGACACTTGGGTACTCTCACCCTTTGTAAACCACTAAGAAAAGCAAATTACTCTTAAACTATTTATATTCCAGATCCCCACCTTATTCTCTAATTGTTTAATCTCCTTGGCTGACAGTTCTTTTCTGTCTCTGTTCACACATCTATTGCTCTCCTTATAGACTATTTGTATATTTAGTTCAGAATATATCTCTGTCTTGTTGGACAAGTCTTTGCAATAACTACTAAGATACTACTGCTTAATCAGTGAGAAGCTCAGCCTAATATTGTAAGACAGTTTATTCTTTGCAAAGCTATTTGGACATTAAAATAATTTGTTTGAAATCCAATGTTTAGTATCTCTGATGGCATATCATATCAAGTCTTGTGACTGACAGTAACTTAGTAAAATGTCATAGAGATAGTTACAAGATCTTACTTTGGCCCAGGTACAATGGCTGCAATGGGTAAATTGTTTGCCTAGATTTTCTTCTTATTTGTGTCCATGCACGCTCACATGACAAATTTAGACTGTTTGCTGTTTGCCCCTAGCTTTATATATGGAAAATCGCACCTGTTAATTATCCTGCCAAGTTCTACATCATAAAAAAATATGACATAATGAAAAGAAAAACTGGATATGAAATCAGTACTGAGTTCAAATTATGCACCTAACTTTTTTTTAAATTTTACTCTGAATTAATTCCTTAGAATCTTTTAATTCTCCAAGTCTCATGTGACTCCTTAATTATAGGTATTGTGAAATATGTTTGTGAATCTGCCTAAGTGGAAAGGATTTCCACATCAACAAAATTAAATCCACAAAAAGACATATTGACTAAATTAACATGCCTATATCTATATAATAATTTGTAATTGTATATATTAATAGACAATTTTTATCCATAAAGATATATCTATATGTATATTTACAGAGATATGAATATAATTCTAGTGAAAGCTCTAAATATATCAACTCACTCTCTCCCTCCCTTTCTCTCTCCTGCCTTTCCCTTTCTCCCTTCCACCTTCTATCTCTGTCTCTCTGTTTCTGTCTCTCTCTGTCTCTGTCTCTCTCTGTCTCTGTTTCTCTATTCTTCTCTCCCTCTTTTTCTCTCTCCCTTTCTCCCTCTCTTCCTCTCTCTCTTTCTCTGTCTGTCTTTGTCTCTCTCCGTCCATCTGTCTCTTTCTCCCTATCTCTTCCTCTTCCTCTCTTTCCTTTCCTCGCTCCCTTTTTGCTTCTCTTCTTCTCTGTGTCTGTCTCTGTTTTGTTTCTGTCTCTCTCTCTGTCTGCCTGTCTCTCCCCCTCTCCTGAACACTGAATCTTAAGAAAACTAAAAATTCTGAGAGAGAAAAAAAAAAGATAAATAGAAAATGCTTTCAGGAAGAACCAGTGAAAAGTTATGGAGAGGAGTGATTGTGGATTGCCCTGTATGAGGAATAGCAAAATTGACAATTTCACTAGATTACAGTTTATTTGGAGTGAAGGGATATGTGATAAAGACTAATAAGGTAGTTTTTTTTTTGGGGGGGGGCATATTGTGAAGGATTGTAAACAACATCTAGAGATTGATTACATTTAACCTTGGAGGACATAAAGAATCACTGGGAAGCTGCACTTTAGGAAATCAGTTTGGAGTTGTGTGAAGGAGGAATTAGTTTGAGGAGAGACTTAAAGCAGAGATCAATTAACTAGTTTTTCAATTGCTGAGGAAAGAGGTGTTGATTTTTTTTAATGTTATTTGCTTATGATTACATCTGTTTTCTTTCTTTCTTTCTTCTTTTTTTTTTGCAAGGCAATTGGGATTAAGTGATTTATATGAGATCAGACAGCTGACAGGTATTAAGTGTCTGAGCCTGAATTTGAACTCAAGTTCTCCTGACCCCAGGGCCTGTCCTCTATCCACTGTGCCATCTAGCTGCCCCCTAAAGAAATGATGATGTTTTGACTTAGTATGTGGTTATGTGAGTGGAAAGAAGAGAATGGACATAAAAAAGGTTGTTAAAGTGGAAATAACAAGATTTGGCAACAGAGTTCCAGTGAAAGAAGGTAGCATCTTTAGAAGATGCCTTAAAATATCTTATATTATCATATTTTCATCAGGTCATTAAATTTACATACAAATTTACATTAAATTTACAATTCTGAAATTTATAAATTAGGAAACTAAAATGACTCAAATCCCTAAAAATGTACCTGCCAACTACAACAACTGTATTCAGGTGACTAGGCTTATCTCAAGTGGAGTGTAAAAGATTCCTTCAGAAAAACTTTAATTTCAAGAACTGACAAGATGGCTCTTTGTCCAGCTGTGGTTTTATGGCCCAGGTCATATGTATCTTTGGGTAACTAAGGGAGATCCAAGAAGATATATATGAAAGTCAGTTGCTTAGTTACAACCATTCCCTTGCTCTAATTTCATTTATTTGTTCAAATAACCCTTAGTGATAGAAAGCAAAAGTCATGTCTGCTACACTGTGTTAGTAGTATTCTAAAAAGGAGCTAAGTCCCACACCTGAAGTTACAAAAGAATATTACTAAAGAGATTATAACCTAGGATAGGGGAATGTTGAGATAGAACAGAGCCAGGAAATATCTTCATTTGAACTTTTTGCTCTTTGGATCTCCCAGTTTCTTATGTCATATATTTAAGTAAAGATAATCTATAAAATAATTATTATTCCTCTTTGTCCAAATCTGGCATAGCTATTAGGTCAATCTCTGAGGTGTTTACTCACTGAAGTATAATATTAAGATGCCATTTTCAAGACTTCATTTTTTTTGAGACAGTAAACAAAAGGAAACCCTTCATTTCATTATTTCTAAAGGACTTTTCCAAAGTTATGATGTACATAAAGTTTCCAAAAGAAGAATTACAACCCCTCAATAATTATACAATAAAATCCTACTTAAAAGGACTAATGATAAGATAAAATTAAAACAACTGAGATATTACCTCATGCCATTCAAATTTTTAAAAAATGTAAAAAAAGAAATAGTAAAATTTGCAAGTATTAAGGGAAAATAATCACATATTTGAATTGTTGCTATGAATTGGCATAACTGTTTTGGGAAAAAGTAAAATTATGAATAAAATATTTCTAATTTTTAAACTTTTTTGAGATAACATTAATGGAGATATATCTCTGATGCAGCCATCTTTTAAGAGCTCACCTTGTGTGAGCCCTTTGATCTCAGAGGCCAGATGAATGAGGCAGGGGAACTCATAGAGTGTAAAAAGAGCTCCAGTTTATTATGCAGCACAGCCTTGTTGACATACAGTTTTGCAAGTGTGATCAGCACGGGAACAGTAGGCAATCGCCAATCACCATTCAGAGAAGCAGCTCATGGGCATTGCGTATGCATGGTATCTGCCAATGGGAGGAGAGCTGACCCATCCACATCAGCAACCCGCTCACAGGTGAGAGGCTCTGTCAAAGCATCCCTGCTCACCAGCAATTAGCTGTGACCCTCAGGCTCTACCTATTCCCATGCCATGCACCTGTGTTCCTTGCTCAACAAGGGCATTTCTGCAATGTGGCAGAAATCTTTTTGTGCACCACAGGTCAAGATGGCCTCTGTACTCCCTCTCAGCAGGGTCCCATGCCCTAGCATATTTCAAAAAGGACAAAAACATATAAAAAATTGATAAAAAGGAAAGAAATAAAAAGGAAAAAATCAAGAAAGCAAGCAAAAAAGAAAGCAAGCAAGAAAAAAAAGAAAGATAAATAAATAGCTATTCATAGAAATTCCTACTGTGGTAATTTTTTAAAAGTAATTTCTGTTATATAAAAATTAAGATGGATTTGAGGATTTAGAAGAAACCTGGAAAGATTTGTATGAAGTGATACAGAATGAAATGAACAGAATCCAGAGAACAAAACAAATTGTGATTGAAGTATGTTAGTTCTATAAGAGATATATGATCTTACTGATGGATGCAGCTTTAATGACAGCATGTTCTAAGTTCAGGTTCAATGAAGAGAAAATACTTAAGTCATTGAGAGTCATTGTATATATAACAAAATGAGGTTGAATTTGCTGTAATGGAGCAAGTCTATGCAATAAATTTTTAGAGGCACTTGCACTTGATACCTATCAGGATATTAACAGGGAAGTATCAGTACATGGTAACTTATGTATGCTTTAGATATCCATCAAATGTGATGAGTTGGTATAATCTGTGCCCTTCAATGACCAGGAAAGTATATCACGGAGGCTGGAGCAATCAGACCTGGCTTCTTATTTTATGTAAAACCTCCTCATCTTGTGGAAATGAGCTGCCACAGGGAAATACTGGTCCTATCTCAATATTCCCTTAAAGGATATAGATGGTGGTTCATTAAGTTCTGCCTATCTTTCCCTACTCTTGATCACACCATGCCATAAAATTGTTTCAGGGGAATTACCTAATGACTAAGGACTTTCTTACTCTCCCCCACCATTTCTCAACTCTCAAAACAAACAAACAAACAAAAACTAATAGGCTCTGTTAATCTTTTTCTTAATATATTTTCAGTAAAACTTTTTTTTAAAAATCATACATTTTGTGTTTATATCTTTTATACTGCTTTGTCTCATGATTTACTTCAAACAAATAAAAAAATTAAGTGCCTAGTATTTGTACAATGCCATTTTGAAACTGAGGTTATGAAGAACAACAAAATGGCCTCATGGCATATTTATATTCTATTGGAAGAAAATAACATGATCCCAGGTAAGTAAATATAAAATATAGAAAATACATAGAAAATAATTTATGTATATGTACATATGCATATGGAGGCATTGATAATTGGGTAAAACAGCAAGGACTTCTTAAGAAATATTAGATATGCTTAACCATGAAGGAAGCTAAGGATTCTGTGAGACAGAGTTGAGGAGGGAGTCTATTCTAGGGAAGGAAATCATTCTGTGCAAAGGAAAGAATAGAAAAGACATTTATTGATTGGCATTTCTCTCTCTGTGTCTGTGTCTCTGTCTCTTTTTTTTTCTCTTTCTTCCTTCTCTCTCTCATTTGCTACAAATAGAAAAATGTGCATATATAAATGTATACATAAATGCACAGGATCAACATTTTTATAGAACTTTTCCTTTAATTCTTATCCATTTTAAAAAAAAATCAATTTCTCATTTAAATAGGACAAAGGCATGAATGAAGGAAAAAAAAAAAAAAACACTTTTATTACGTTTAATATGGTCTAAACATTGTGCTAAATTCCAGAGATTGAAACAAACAAACAAACAAAAAATCTAGACTGCCTCTATTCTTAAGGAAATCACCTGCTAATTGAAAAAGGACAGACCTACATTTTTCTCATTTGTGCTAACAAATCT
>JAJPUD010006472.1:33264-47754 GCA_023553655.1 Myrmecobius fasciatus
ATTTCTCATTTAAATAGGACAAAGGCATGAATGAAGGAAAAAAAAAACACTTTTATTACATGTTTAATATGGTCTAAACATTGTGCTAAATTCCAGAGATTGAAACAAACAAACAAAAAATCTAGACTGCCTCTATTCTTAAGGAAATCACCTGCTAATTGAAAAAGGACAGACCTACATTTTTCTCATTTGTGCTAACAAATCTGGTCTGACAGTATACAGAAAAACGGACTCAAAAATAACTCCTACACCACTAAAGAGCCATTACTTATGGGTTAAAATATATTGATTTTTTTTTGTTGTTGTTGTTAGTTACTTTCTAACTCATCTAGTTTCTTTTTATCAAAATTTAATTTTTTTTATTTTAAGTTTCAGAAATAAAATAATCATTTCTATTAAAAAGTAGAACAGAAAAAAAGAACTGAATATGAAACTGCTAAACTATTATGTTCAACTTGCTTTTACTTTTAAATATGTAATAAAATTATCATGTACCTTTCTTTTCCTCCTCCTTTCTACTCTAGAGGTGGCTACCATTAGACACACACACACACACACACACACACACACACATAAACTCATGTAGATTCTCTAGATTCTATCTCAAAGAAAATATTCATGGTTTTTAGAAGTGAATCTTTTATGCAATGTACAAATGCTTGGCCTCCCTAATTCTTTATATCTGAACCATATTTTCTATTTTTTTCCTTTTCTTACCCACCCACATTTGCAATGATGTCACCAAAGTATGCATTGACTTAATTTGGAAAATAAATAATTATTTGTAGAATTTCTCTATCTCTTACTATATTTTTTGCAAAAGATGCAGATTTTTTTTAATGCAGTTGTTTCAGTTGTGTCCAACTCTTTATTACCTCATTTTGGCATGTTCTTGGCAAAGATGATAAAGAGATTTGCCATTTCCTACCCCAACTTATTTTACAGATGAAAAAACTGAGGCAAAGTTATATAACTTGCAAAGGATCATACAATTAGTAAGTCTCTGAGCCTCGATATGATCTTGAAGATAGATATTTCTGATTCCAGATCCAGCATTCTATCACTGAGTCACCTAACTGCCCCTTAGATGTTAATATTTAAATTGTGGTTATTCTCATGGAGGTTCATTCTTTTGTAATTATTTATTATAAGTGCTACAGTTTGAGATGACCAAATACTCAAATGAATGGACACCCAAATCTAGAGCTAGGGATCAGTTATAGTTAATTTCTGTTAATTATTGAAGCTTATTTTTCTCAAAGATTAACTGGTGTTCTAGTTGAGATTCATAAGCATCCTTTTCTCCCTTTTGCTGTGTTTATGGAAAAGTTATTTTAAACTTTGACAAGTATAGTACATAGACATTCTCTGATTACCTGAGGGTACACTTGCTTGGTTTTACTTATAATTACAATATCCCAACAGTGATTGCTAAGATAATTCTTAAAAAGCCATTATACTGAAAATGATATAGCCAATTTACCTGATGAATAAAATACAATTTACTCTCAAATTGAAACTTTAAATGGATTGTAGTCGTGTTTCTATTCACTGTAGATTGGGTAAATCAAACAAGTATGATTGAGGGCTGGAAAGGGCCTCAGAGATATCTGGTTCAATCCCCTCATTTTACTGAGGCAGGTCTATCCTTATTCCTTATTAAATAGACAACTAAATATTATAAAATATATTCATGTTTACAATCCATGGATAAACTGGATCATGGTAGAGAATCATTTAAATGAATACCAATTTACTTGGTCGTTTCTAGGAATGTTATATTATTTAAGCTGTTTCAGTAGCAACATTTAAATGGAAGAAAAGACAGTAAAAGAATGGTTAGTTAACAAGGACATATAGAAAGCAGAGAGCAATAAAAGGGACACTTAAATCATTCTCATAATGAAAGGACTTTATTTTTACTGAAAAGTCACAGCCAGAGTAGAAAGCAAGTATAAAAGCAAGCAGACAGATGTGTTCAATCTTTATCATGAAATATTGTTGTTCTGCTTATATCACCATAATGGTCATTTTTATCTGTAACAATGTATCATGTTCAGACAGTCTGGGAAGGAAAAATAAATGAGCTCTTCTCTAAATATTTATTATTAACTAAGAACTTATTGCCTTATCCTGGACACTTGTAATATATTCAAGATAACCATATGGTTAAGGCCTTTATACAGATGTGCTCCAGTGGGAGATGGATATTTATGCTAAATCATCACCTCCACTGTATAATGCATCAGTTGGCTCTCATGGTCTTCAGCCATCTGTGCAAATCTCTCTCAGTGTGACTCATACCAAACATTGACAGTGCCACTGAAATGATGGAGAATCTGCTCAAGAGGCAGATATTCTGAATCACAATAATGACCATTTTTATGTAATTTAACAGAAACAACAAAACTAGTGAATACCAAAATGTGCTAGGCTCTGCAGACACAAGGATAATCTGATTTTTCTTGAAGTTATAAATATCAGAAATAAATGTTATTAAGAAGCTCTTATATTTAACATATGCTAGAATTAACTTTTATACTGTGGTTTTGCATTTAATATTGCTTTTCCATACTTTTCTTTTTTGATAAATACACCTGATAGTTGTTTGCTATTTATGACACTCTTCCCCTTCCTTCCATATGTGGATGATGTAAAGAGAGGCTGGTAAATTCAATTTATATTGAAGTCAATAAACTGGAATGGGGATTTGAGCTGATAATATAAGAAAAAAAACACAGGCCTTATGGGATACTTGGAACCCTGAATAGAAATGGATCAGCAACCTTGACTTTCAAATGGAGTTGGAATTGGGAGGAAGATCTTAGAGGCCACACATTGGCCACCCTCTAGAACACTCCTACTTCTTTATACCCACCTTTTGAATTTCTTTACTGAAGTAAGTGCAAATTTCATTGCCTAAAGCAAATCTTTCTTGTTTACCCAAATCATTAAATCTTGCTTTTTCTTTATAGAATTGGTATTTACCTATCTTTGTTGTTTCCTTATCTTTGTTGTGCTTATCAACCCTTTCCACCCTCTCCTTCACTAGATTTTTAAACTCCTTAAAGGCAGGGACTCTCTTTTCAAATTTTGTTTTTCTGGATTCACAATTCTCACACTTAGCAAATGCTTAATAGGTGTTTTTGGAATTACATTTTTCTGAAGGAAATGCTTGTATTCTACAGTGAAGAAGGACAGAGTAGAGAACACTCTATCCCTCCATTCCTCAATTTACCAGAGCACAGGTAGAATTCCCTCTTAAATTCCTCCTCCAATATACATGCTCCATAGATAGGTCAATTCTAAGTACTTTCTGTTACTGGACAGCAGAATGAAAGGTTCAAAGTCAGCACCTAACTTGAGATAGTAACAGCTGGCACAACAAAGACAGTTAAGCAAGATTCTGATTTGTCCTAAGATATATTTTCACAGATTCTCCATAATTCATTCAATAAACATTTGTTAAGCATTTACTATGTGCCAAGTACTATGCTAAACTTCTATTAATTTGTGTTTATTTATTTGTCAGTACCAGATAGCTTTATTGATTAGAATTTTATCATATGGTTTAAGATTTTGTACAGCTAGACTAATTTCCTTCACATTTTAAAAATCAATCTGGTTGCTATTTTTTTTTTACTTAATAGTATTTTATTTTATCCAATTACATATAAAGATAATCTTCAACTTTCATTTTTGTAAGATTTTGAGTTTCGTGTTTTTCTCTCTTCCTCCCTTACTATCCCACTGTCCAAGACAGCAATCTGATAAAATTTATGCATATACAATTATACTGAAGTTATGTCCACATTAATCATGTTGTGAAAAAGAATCACAACTAAAGGGGAAAAAATTTAAAAAGTGAAAATAATATACTTTGATTGGTATTCAGTTTCCATAATTCTTTGTCTGGAAGTAGATGACATTTTCCATGCCAATCCTATTGGAATTTTCTTGGATCACTCTATTGTTGAGAAAAGCAAAGTCTATCACAGTTTATCATCACACATTTTGCTATTCTTAATGTACAATGTAGTTCTGGCTCAAAGCAGGAACTTTTAGGCAAGAAAATGGTTTAGGAGTTGTCAATTTAGTTTAGGAGTTAGAGTGTTAACTCTCTCTTCTCTTTCTGCCATCTACTTTGGGAAGCTGGGGGGCTATCTCCTCTATTAAGAAACCATAAATTTGAATCTGGAAGAAACTTGAGAAATAATTTTCTTAGCTTTAACAGTGTTTGAGGAAAGCCAAAGAATTGGTTGACTTTATCCTCTTCTCTCTTACCACTTCCTCCAGTTTCAACCCTAATTGTAGCCTGTTCCCTGGCTTTCCTCTACTCCCACTTATTTAGTTCTAGGATGATCTCAAAATCTGCCATTGTCTGTCTGTCTGTCTCTCTTTCTGTGTGTGTATGTGTGTATGTGGGTGTGTGTCTGTCTCTCTGTGTCTCTGTGTGTCTTTCTTTCTCCTCTCCTCTCTCTCTCTCTTTCTCTCTTTCTCTGTGTGTGTATGTGCTGCCTTTGAACAAGGGTGATTTTTGCATTTGTATTTATGTTTTCAGATCATGGAAGAATTTGTAACCCACAGTGAGTGATTAAGAAATTCTTCATTGAATCTGATTCTCCTCATTTAATAAATGATGAAACTGAACACAGAAGAAGTCCAGTGATTTGCTCAGAACACCACAGCTAGAAGGTATTTGAGGTGGCATTTGAGTACATGTCTTTGCTCCAAATCTAGGACTCTTATCCACTACATCATACATCATACACAAGCATTATGCAAACATTATCTGTGTTTGAGTAGCCCCACTTTCCATTACTTGACTTCTGTTTCCATACACACTATGATCTACTTCTTGAAGATCCTTCCACATCTCACACCCTAATGACTTTTCTAGTCTTATATCCAATGATTCCACTATCTAAACCCTTTTCTCTCAGCAAATTGGTATATTGCCCACCCCCAAAGTACTTACACTTTCCTCCCTCTATATCTTTTCTTTGTTAGTGTTTTCATTCTCTTATTTTCAGTATCATCTGAATTATTGAATGCTTCCACATTCTTAAGAGTCCTGTTCAATTGTCATGTCTTGTATGATGAACATTTCTAAATTCTTGTTGACTTGACTCAACATATGTATGTGCTAGTTGATTGAATGAATGTATTAACAAAATATATACATATATAAATATATATAAAAAGGAGGAAATCATCAAATTATTGCTTCGTTTGGAGTCACAAAGAGTTGAATATGACTTTAACAACAACAATAACAACAATATAGTATAATCATGCAAGCAGATCCCAAGCTTCTCTGTTTTTTATAGGTTGATCTTTGGAAGTTTCTGAAATTAAAGGAGATCATCACTCTGAAGTTTACTTTAAGTAGTAAGCCTCTCCAAGGTTGGGTACTCAGACAACCATCAGGTCCATAGGGAGAGTTTTTTGAATTTGTTAGCTATCCCTAAAGCATTTAAGGCATTGACAATGCCTTAGAAAACACTGACAAATGCCTTAGTAATCTTTACTTCATGATGAGGCTTTGTCAATGAATTTGGGTTTCATCTTATACATTATAATAGGCTATATAATATTATAGATAATAAATTTCAACAAGTTTGAGAATCTAAAAAAAATGAAATCACGTAATATGAAATTGATAAGGACAAATATACATACACAAACAAATATATACTCAACTATATAAAAGTAAGAAATTTAAAATTAGGAATATGTTAAATATGTATTCATAGAGGAGCTAGCTAGTTTAAAGGTAACCAACTGCATTTTCCAAAGGTATGCTGGTGAGTATGTTATTTAAATATTTGCTTGTACTTTTGATTAAGATCTATTAAAATAAATTAAAGCCACCTGGAAAAGTCATCTACCTTTTCAGTTGTCATCACTTGCAGTTTCAAAAGAAATTAAACCTGTATTTCACTTTTTTCCCTCATGAGTCATTCCAAATATTTTCCATGTTGATTTTACAAATAATTTTCCTATTGTTTTAAGGAATTCTGAGGTTTTTTTTTGGGGGGGTGGTGGTAATACAGGCTAATGATATTTAACTTATAGTACAAATAATTCCTCTTCTGTTTTAGGACAAGACATCAGGCTGAGGGAAAAGAAATTTAATAACTTTCAAATTTGTAATTTTATAATATCAGAATTAATTCAAAACATTGAGACTATGAGTGCATACTATGATGTTTAAGAAAATTTGAAGAGTTCCATCTGCAAATTTGGGGAGGGGGAGACTTGTAAAATTGTAGCTCCCTCCAGTGAGGCTAATTATAGGCAGCTAGCTAGTGCAAAGGAGAGATAACTGAGCCTTGAGTAAAGAAGATTCAATTTTCTGAGATAAAATCCAGGCTCAGATACTTACTAGCCATATGATCCTGGGCAAGTCACTTAACCCTATTTGCCATAATCTATTACTTGTAAAATGTTCTGGAAAAGAAAATAGTAAAACACTCCAGTATCTTTGTAAAAAATGATGTCTGAATGGGGTCACAGAATCAGATAGAACTAAAGAACAACTGAACATAAAAAGCCCTCCTGTCATCTGAAATTTATAAGCTTAGAAACTTTCCTGGGGCCACTGGGATGTTGTTGGTAGCTTTCAATGACACCTATGGACATTTTCAGCTTCTCAAGGAATTATGTCCTTGCTTTTTAGACATATTTATTTTTTCATCACTTTATTCATAATAAAGGAAAGGATGTGCTCAGGAATCCTCTAAACTTTTTCACAAAAATATGCATTGCCTTGCTTCCTTGCCCACTTAAAAGCTCATATCATTCTTTTCTTGATGTTGGATTTTTCTTGTACTAAGGACATTCAGCTAGAATATGCCAGAGATAGGAAATATCATTTTGCCTCCAAGGCTAACCATATATCCACTTTGAATACTGCCTTTAAAAAAATAGACAAAGAAAACCAGAAAGTTCATAGAATGTAGTATTTAAGTTTAGTTTGAAAGTATAGTTTGAAAAAATAGTTGACTATTACTGGGGAAATTGGACATATTTATAATATAATTTATCTATAGAAAATAGCTTCATTAAAAAAGTTTTAATTTTCTTTTGGGAGAGAGTAGGATGAAGAGAGGTATAAATAAATGTCCTCTTAAAAAGAGAAGGAGTTATGTTTCTCAACTTTTTCATCACCAATAGAAACAAAATAAATATAATTTAATAAATTTGTAATTCTGATTTTTCTTGCATTTCTCTAGAACAAATTGGTGTCAATTGATCAGAGCTCCCTTCACCAAAAACTTCATAACTTACACTCAAACTATGGCATCTGTATTTCATTTTTTTACATAGAATAGTGCTGAGTGCCTTACACATAACTTTGTGTTCTTATAGCCCCAGGGAAAATAAGGAAGGCCTGCTGAAAATTGTATTTTTTTTTTTTTTTTTTTTGGCATCAGTAATTCTCCATTTGCAAAACATAGGGCTGTTTGGGAAGGAGGTGAGAGGGAAGAAAAGTTATTTTTGTGTGTGTGTGTGTGTGTGTGTGTGTGTGTGTTTTAATTTGAATTGTCCATTAATGTCTTCATGAAACTTAAGGCAATGTAAATAATGTGTGCCACTAATAATATCTGTCTGCCTACTAATGACTCTTGTAATACTTCTAGAATAATTTTAGGCATTACTTATTGTGACTTGGAGCATTTAATTAATTCACAACTCTCCATGTAAGATTGCTTGTTATATTTCACAAGAAAGCAATCATTGTGTCTAACTGGCAATTAAATATTATTTTTATATACATTCAATATCATGAAAATTTCTAGACTTGTTCCTCTTGTCTCTCAATGTATTGCAAATTTAGTAAAACTGGATGGGTAAAAAAGATATAGTGGAATGATAAATTTTTATCTGATAATATATAAAGTAAAAGTATTACAACTTAACATATCCTTTATTTCCTTCAAAATTTCCCTGCTGAGAGGTTCTTATTGTAATTAAAACTCCCATTGTTTTTTGGTTTAAAGACAAATAAGTTATGTGTATTCAGTAAAAGGGGTTTTGTTGTTTTTTAATTAATATTTGAATAAAATCCTCTTCCCAGCATAGGACTAATAATAATAATAATAATAATAATATAATTTATACATTGAAGAGATTACCTTTCATTATCTTCTGTTATTCTGGCATCCCAAAAGTTATTTTTATATTTTATCTGTTCATATCTGACAATTTAAAAATGTCTATAAGTCAATAATTGAGACATTCTAATTCACAGAATCTCTGAATTGTAGAGTTGAAGGGACCTCAAGTCATATTGTCCTACCTTTAGCTCAACAAGAATCCTTTCTACAACATAAATCAAAAAAACTTTTAGGGCCCCAGTGAATGAGAATTTATTACTTTAGAAAGTAATAAATATAAGTAATAAAATCTAGGAGTTTCAAATTAAATAGCTCTAATTTTTAGTTTTTGCTGGTGGTTAACACCTTTTCCTCCCAATTTATTAATACTTTTAAGTCTTTGCAACTTCAGCCCACTTCTTCTAGATTGGCTCCCTGGAGGCAAGGAGATCAATTTTAACCCTTTTACCACAAAACAGATGTATAAATACCTAAAAACAAGCATTGCCCATCCTCCACACCCAAGTTTTTATCAAGCATTGACATCAATTTCATACTGTTAAAGGCATGTAAAACTATATATGTATGTTTGATCAGTTGAAATTTTGTGTTTTTCATCATCCTTTATGCTTTTGCCTACTAGGTAAAGTAAAATGTTTTCACTATTTACTCCTCAAAGCACCAAAAATACAATTCTTGTAATAATGTTTGTACATAATGAACCACATTTCCCTTTTCATGCCCAATTTCCCTCTACATTTTAACAGTATATATTTGGAAAACTGCTGTAAAAAGACAATTCTTTCTCCAGATGCCTTCAAAACTCTGCCTTCCAGATAGCCCAAAAGACCAAAGGTTTCTTAGATTAACCAACATCCTCATATCTAGGAAAATGATAATAAAGAGGTTTCATTATTTTTACTGGGTGTTGAATCTAATAAAGATTTTGTAGAGAAGTTCAAAACATCATGCGGTATTTAAAAAAATTGTCCATCCTTGACAAATCATTTCAGTTGTCAGTGTCCTAGAGGGATCAAATAAGGCAATGTACTTAATATTGATATTAAAATGATAAGTATTTGATGAAATCTATCACCACACAAAGGACACAAGGATGGAGATTATTACTCTATGACTTTCAGAAAGTTTATTCTAATTGAAATTAGTAATCTGTCATAATCAGCCTATGTATACATACATACATATATAATTATATATAAAATTTCTCTTTTTATTCATTTTTGGTATCAAGTAACTTTATATTCAGTTCTATATGCAAACACAACTTCCATCCATATCACCATTCTTCCAGCCTCCCAAGTTCACAACTTCAGAATAATCTTTTACTGATAGTTTTTTCTCAGTTCTCACTTTAGTTTGTTCCTGAATCTTGTTGACTATAGCTGTACAATTTCTCATATATCTAATTTTTTTCCATTTATATTATTCTTACCACCCAAGTTAAGAATGAAATTACATCTTATTTATATTGTTCTAATAGTCATTTCCTTAGCATCTCTTGTTCCAGTCTCTGGTCTATTTCATGTATCTGTCCTGAAATAATCTTTTGAAATTACAAATCCAAACATGTTGTTCACCTGCTCAGTAAAAGATTCCCTTCAGTTAAAAAGCTCTTCACATTATAGCTTGAGTTGTACTCTGTATGATTCCCTTCATATTCTCTATGTTCTAATAAAACTATCTTATTTGATGTTTTCTATATTTGACATTCTATCTTCTAATTCTGTGGCTTTCACTGTCACCATATCTTGAATAAACTCACTCCTTTATCTTAGAATGTTGCTCAATAACTACATCTCCCATTGGAAAGCCATTTTTTTTTTTTACCCCTTAATTTTAGTACTCTACCACTCAAATCCACTTACCTCTACATAAGTTAGCAAATCCGTATAGGCCAGTTAGGGAAGAGAATGTGGAACTTTGAGTCAGGAAGGTCAGTTAAAATTCTATCTAAGATGCTTATTAGCTCTGTGACTCTGGGCTTAAATTCCTTCATTTTATTTTCCTCATTGGTAAAATGGACATAATAATAGCACTATATCCTACTAAGGTTTTAAGAAGCTTAAATGAGATGTGGAAAGTACATCAAAAATTTTCAATGCAAGTTACTCCTGCTCTACTGCTGCTGCTGTACTACTTACATGTTATATACCTCCAGTTGAATTTAAGGGTATTGAGAGGAGGGGATTTTTTACATTATGCCACTAGCTCCCTGGTAACCAAAAATAGCATCTTGCACATGGTAAGGTTAAAAGTTATAGATCAAGAACTAAAAGGAGCCTCAGAGGCCATATAATCCAACCTTAGAATTTTATAGATAAGGAAACTGAGGCTGAGTGGTTAAGTGACACAAGCATTAAACTTTAAAGGTATGATTGAATCCAAGGTCTCAAATTCTATATTCACTCCATTTATAAAGGAAAAAAGAATCTGTCAACTTTTCCAAATAAATGGATATTGAATTCATAGATGATCACTTCTCACTACAATATGTTTCAGTGCATGCAAGGATATGAGACTTCATTGATTTAGATAGTCACAAAAATGAATATGATAATCTACCTATACCTCTGTTCCCCTCATCCTCATCTTGCCACGTAGTCATCATGTGGGATTAGATCCAATATTCTAGCATCTTCCCTTTTTTGGTCTTAATATTACTACTTTAACATCACATATACTTATACTCAAATGACAATTTATTAACTATGGTGCACGCAAAGTCCATATAGTATTACACTTTATAATAAGCCCTAGTTTTTTCTTGGCACCATTATATACTTAATAAATGTTCTTTGCATTGAAATGGGTTTGAATTGAGAAAACAAGTTATAGAGGTAAAGTAAGTTGTTTAAGTTCATACAACCAGTGAAATCTTCACTTTAGAAGTGAAGATTTCAGTAAAGGTTTCTTCCTTCTTACTTACATATTAAGTACCCAAAAGTTTGTAGATGGTAGGGTTGATTCTACTTCAAACAATGACTAATGATCAAAGGTAACTTAGTAAAACTATCAGGGAATAAAAAATCAGGAGATGAAAGATGAAAAGTTGTCTACATATACTTTTATGTCCAAGATCATTATTCAATTCTAATGTCATGAAAGTCTCTACATATTTCATTTCTGTTGCCCTATTCAGTCAATACATGTCAACTTACTTGCTAGTATCATTGGAACAATTCCTCTCTTGAGTCACAGCCTTCAAGACTTGAATAACTGAAAATGCCGAATAAATACTGACCTGGGGATGTTCTGATTCATAAATCTATCTTGTTTTGTGAACTAGAATCTAGCCTTAGGGAATTTGCAGGAAAAATTGAGTTAGATGTTTTTACCTAAGGTTATAATAATAAGAGCATAACCACATGTCTTTTTTGGTTTCCAAAATAGATGAGGCACTCAGCTGCATTATATAATACAAATCCCTCTAAAACCTGAGAAACCAGTAGTTGTATGCTTGTTATAGGATGAAATACAAAAATAAACTTAAAGAGCAAAGCAAAAACAACAACTGATATTATTCCATTAACCAATCCAATGTGGAGAACCTTGAGAGAGCACTTTTTCATGCTCCCTATATTTTATCAAAATGGATCAGCAAAAAAAAAAAAATAAAATTATTATTATATAAAAATGAGATTTGATTAAATGAAGAAATCAGTTGGTATTTGAACAACTGATCTATGATGCATTTATGTAAAGATAAGACCATCCTTGATGTGATGAGACAATTCTGGGACTGTCTGAATAGACAGTTCTTCAGTGGGGATTATACCACTCTTTTCATTTTTTCTCCCAGACACCCATCACCAGAACAAAAGAATTATTTTATCTCTAAGCAGTAATAAGAATAGCTGATACTCCTATAACATTTAAAGGTCTACAAAATACTTTGCTTGCAATAAAAAACTGAGAATAGGGTGAATATTATTAGCACCATCACAAAAGCATCTACATAAAAGATATATCAGATAAAGGAAACACAATGTAAGCAAACATCAATCAAGGAGTATGAGAATGTTATGTTGTGGTCCACATTTCACATCCTTCTCTCTGGGTGTATATGGCTTTCTTCAGTGAACAATTGGAAGTGGTTTGAAACATTTCATTGTTGAAGAGAGCCATGTCCATCAGAACCGATCGTCATATAGTATTGTTGTTGCTGTGTATAATGATTTCCTGGTTCTGCTCATTTCACTCAGCATCAGTTCATGCAAGTCTCTCCAAGCCTCTCTGAAATTGTCCTGCTGGTCATTTCTTACAGAACAATAATATTCCATATATAAATGAAATTCTTAAGGAAAAAATTTCTTAAGCCCACATGGATGTACAAATGAATTCTACCAAACATTTATGAAACAATTGATCCCAGGACTATATAAATTATTTCAAAAAGTATCTTGGAATCTTATCAAATTCCTCTTATGTTACAGATATGGTTTTGATAACCAGATGGTTAGAGGATAACAGCAAAAACACAGAAATAAAAATATAGATCAGTTTCCTTAATAATAATTGATGCAAAAATTGTAAGTAAAATACTACTAAGGATATTACAGCAGTACATCACTATGAAAATGTAGGATTTATACAAGGATTGCGGGTCTGGTTCAATATTAGGGAAAAATATCCACATAATTATCAATACTAATAACAATACCAGCAAAAATCTTATAATTATTCATCCATGAATGTAAAAGCATAACAAGCCTTTAAAAAAATACAACATCCATTCCTATTAAAAATAATAGAAAGAGAAGAAATAAGAGACCTTCTTATAATATCACATGGAATCTATCTAAAATGAAGAACATGACTTATCTGTAAGGGGATAAATGGAAACCATTCCAGTAAGATCAGGGACGGAAGACATATATCCATTATGACCATGCATTGTCCAACATTGTACCAGAAATTAAGGTGGCCTAGTTGCATCAGATCTAAAATTATATTATAAAGCAGTAATCATCAAAACAGTTTGGTACTAAGAAATAGAATAGTTGATCAGTGGAATAGAGTAGGTTCACAGGACAAAATAGTCAATGACTATAATAATCTAGTGTTGGACAAACCCAAAGACCCCAGATTTTGGTATAAGAATTCACTGTTTGACAAAAACTGCTGGGAAAATTTGAAGTTAGTATAGCAAGAACTACATTTCTAAAATATATAGAGAAATGAATTAAACTTATAATAATTCAAGCCATTATCCAACTAATAAATGGTCAAAGGATATGAACAAATAATTTTCAGACAAAAAAAAATTGAAAATAAGCAAGAAACAGAAAAGAACTTTGACCACAGAAAACTAATATGGTGACAGGGAAGACCAAAATACAAACTCATATAAAGACAGAATGTTCATAGAAGAAATATCCAAGAGTGAGATAAATTGGTCTCAAGTCTAAAGAAGCTTCTTGGAAATTCTCATATGAGACTTGAAAAGACAAATAAGAGAGGTAGAAGAAAAAATGAAAAAAAGAAATGAGAAGTATGCATGAGAGAGTCAACAGTTTAGAAAAGGAAAGAAAAAAATCGCGTGAATAAATCAACTACTTAAACAGTAAAATAAACAAAATGGAAAAAAAGATACAAAAGGTTGAAAAAAATCACACAGTAAAAACTAGAAGAGGGTAAATGGAAGTTAATGAACTTGTGAGAAACCAAGAATCAGTCAAACAAACTAAAAAGAATGAAAAAATGGAAGAAAATGTAAAAGACCTCATTGGAAATACAACCTGGAAAATAGATGCAGAAGAGTCAATTTAAAAATTATTGTCCTACCTGAAGGCCAAGACCAAAAAAAGAGCATGGATAGCATTCTATACGAGGACATTAAGGAAAACTGCCCCAATATTCTACAAAAAGAGGGGAAAATTCTCATTGAAAGACTTTATCAATCACCTCTGGAAAGAGATCCCACAAGGAAATTCCCAGAGAACATTGTTGCAAAACTCCAAAATCAAAATCTTAAGGAAAACGTAGTGCAAGCTGCCAGACAAAAGCAATTCAAATATCAAGGAGCAACCATCAGGATTAACCAGGATCCTGCAGCTTCCACAATAAAAGATCAGAGGGCCTGGAATACCGTATTCCTGAAGGCAAAGGAGTTGGTGTTAAAACCAAGAGTGAGTTTCAGTGAGATTCAGCATTATCTTTCAGGGGAAGAAATAGTAGCTTTTTCTATAACTTTATAACTACAATAGCTTTAACTCCTTTATCTGAAAACAGCCTGTTCATATCAATTGACCATTAAAAACTGGGAAACAACTTGTATTCTTATAAATTTGATTAAGTTCTTTACATATTTGAGTAATGAGGCCTTTTTCAGAGACACTGGCTTTAAAAAAAAAAAAAAAATGTTACC
>JAJPUD010006472.1:47854-76936 GCA_023553655.1 Myrmecobius fasciatus
AAAAAAAAAAAAAAATGTTACCCAGTTTCCTGATTTCCTTTTGGTTTTAGTTGCATTAAGTTTGTTTATGAAAAAAAAATAATGTAAACAACATTATCCATTTTGGATTTGATGATGTTCTCTATCTCATTTGGTCATAATTTTTTTATTTTCCATAGATTTGACAAGTAAACTATTTCTAGTTCTCTTAATTTGTTTATGTAGAATCATTCTTTATGTGAAATTATGTACTTGTCCCTTTGACCCAGCAGCGTTTCTACTGGACCTTTATCCCAAAGAGATCTTAAAGGAGGGAAAGGGACCTACATGTGCAAAAATGTTTGTGGCAGCCCTTTTTGTAGTGGCTAGGAACTGGAAACTGAATGGATGCCCATCAATTGGAGAGTGGCTGAATATTATCATATATGAATGTCTTGGAATATTATTATTCTATAAGAAATGACCAGCAGGATGATTTCAGAGAGGCCTGGAGAGACTTGCATGAACTGATGCTGAATGAAATGAGCAGAACCAGGAGAACATTATACACAGCAACAAGACAATAAGATGATCTATTCTGATGGACATGGTTCTCTTCAACAATGGTGTGATTCAAACCAGTTCCTATTGTTCAGTAATGAAGAAAGTCATATACATCCAGAGAGAGGCCTGTGAGAACTGAGTGTGGACCACAACACAGCATTTTAATGCTTTCTGTGAATATTTGCTTGCATTTTGTTTTCCTTAGGTTTTTTTCCCTCTTTATCTGATTTTTATTGTGCAGTAAGATAACTATAGATACGTATATACATATTGGATTTGTCATATAATTTAACATATTTAACATGTATTAGACTACTTGTCATCTAGGAGTAGGGGTGGGGGGAAGGAGGGGAAAAATTTGGAACAAAAAAAATTTTGCAAAGGTCAATATAGAAAAATCACTTATATGTTTTGTAAATAAAAAGCTTTAATAAAAACAAAATTATGTACCTGTCTTGATCTTTTGGTATACAGTATGAGATATCAGTCTATGTTCAGTTTCTGCCATACTATTTTTCAATTTTTGTCAAATAATGAGATGTTAAACAAGATTCTATAGTCTTTCAGTTTATCAAACAATAGATTAGTATAGTAATTTACTGTTGTATCTTATGTACCTAATATACTCTGCTGATCTACCACTCTCTTTCTTAGCCAGAATCAGTTAGCTTTTCTGGTTCTGCTTTATAACATAATTTTAGATATGTATAGCTAGATTACCTTCTCTGGCATTTCTTCTCCTCCCAAACCATATCTCCAATATTCCTTTGACATTCTTTACCTTTTTGTTTTTTCAAATGAATTTTGACGTCATTTTTTTTTCTATCTCTATGAAATAATGCTGATAGTATGGTATAATATTGAAAAAAGTGAATTTTAATTTAAGGAGAATTGTTATCTATGATAAAGATAACAATTCTCCTTAAATTATAATTTACTTTTTTATATTATATTATTATTTTATCATTATATTATATTATTAGCTCACCTTATCTATGTATGGTTCCTGAGTTTGTCTTGGCAGGGAGATTTCAAAATATTTTAGATTGTCTACAATTATTTTAAGTGGATTTTTTCTTTCTCTTTCTTGCTATTATGCTTTTGGGGAAGTACATAGAAATGCTGATGACTGTTCAAGTTATTCATTATTTGAAGTAGATTTTTACTTGGTTCTCTTATTTGCCATCATATCGTCTTCAAAGAATGATAGTTTAATTTCCTCATTGCCTGTTCTAATTCCTTCAATTTCTTTTTCTTCTTTTTTTGCTGAGCTTAACATTTCTAATACAATATTGAACAACAGGGGTGACAATAAGTATCCTGGCTTCATCTCACTCTTATTGGAAAAACATCTAGCTTATCCCCATTACCTATAATGCTAGATGGTGGTTTTAATTTGTCATTTTAAGGTGTTTAACATATTAAAGAATTTTTTTTATCATTTTAAGGAAAACTCCATTCATTCCAATGCTCTCTATTGTTTTTAATAAGAACGGATGTTATAGTTTTCTTACTTTCAATTTTATTTTATTAATCTCCCCTTTGATTTTTCAGAATTTCCAATTTGGTATATAATTGGGGAGGTTTATTTGTCCTATTTCTAGCTTTTTTAGTTGTGTATCAAATTTATTGATATTCTCTTTTGTTACTTTATTAATGTAAATATTTAGAGATATAAAATTTCCCCTCACTACTGCTTGGGCTGCATCCCCATAAATTTTTGCATACTTTCTCACTATTGTCTTTTTTTGATGAAATTATTGTTTTTTTCCTATGATTTGTTGTTTGACCCACTCATTCTTCAGGATATTTTTAGCATATTTTTTTCTTGTAATTCACAACTTCTTGAGGAATTTGGATGACATTATACTTAGTACATGTATGTATAGAATTGATATTACTTTTTGTCTAATGCAATTTTTAGGAAGAGTCAATTTCCCTACTTACTCCTTTTAATTATATATTTTTTGCTTTTGTTTTATCTGAAATCAGAATTGGTAATCCTGATTATTTATTTATTTATTTTTGTTTCAGCTGAAGCATAATATATCCTGCTTCATTCTTTTATCTTTATACTATGATTTCTTTGTTTTAAGTCATTTTTGTAAACAACATATTGGAGGATTCTGTTTTTATGTTTGTTTTTTTCTTTTTAATCCATTCTGCTGTCTGCTTCCATTTTATGGGAGAGTTCATCCTATTCACATTTACAATTATGATTAATACTATTTATTTCCCTTTATCTAACCCCCCTTTTATACTTTTATCTCTGCCTTTACCATGCCTCCTTATCAATGTTTTGCTTCTGACTACTGCCTCTCTCAATCTTCTCTCCTTTCTATCCACCTTCACTCTTTTTTTCCCCTTATAGTTAAGATAAATTTCTATGTCCAACAGATGGTATAAGCATTCCCTGTTTGAGCCAAATCTGATGAGAATGATGTTCAAGCAATACACATCACCCACCTTCTTTCCTTCTTTTTCTCCACTCTGCTTTTCCATGTAATGTAATTTAACCTATTCTGCCTCCCCTTCCTCTTCTTCAGGTACAATTCTTTTTACACCCATTTTTTTTTTAATTTCATCACATTAAAGTTAACTTATATTTGCACACTGTTTATGTATGCTTCTTCTAACTAGCCTAAGTTATTTACATCATATAGTTCACAAGGGTTACAATTATGTTATAAACAGTGTGCAAGTATAAATTGTCTTTAATGTAATGAAATTTAAAGCTCCAAAGCTTTTCTTGTTTGCCTTTTTATGTTTCTCTTGAGTTTCATATTTGAAGAACAAATTTCCTGTTCAGCTCGGGAAAGTTTGAAAGTCCCCTATTTTATGAATGTTCATCTTTTCTCCTGAAAGATTATGCTCAGTTTTACTGGGTAGTTGATTCTAGGTTGCAATCCAAGCTACTTTCTCTTCTGGAATATATTATCCAAAGCCCTCTGATCCTTTAATGTGGAAGCTGCTAAATCATGTGTAATCCTGACTGGTTCTTTGATATTTAAATTATTTCTTTCTGATTTTTACAGTATTTCCTCCTTGATCCGATAATCCTGACATTTGGTTACAATATTCCTGGTAGTTTTCATTTTGAAATCTCTTTCAGGAATGACTAGTGGATTCTTTCAATGGCTGTTTTATTCTCTGATTCTAAGATATCAGAGCATTTTTTTTTTTTTGATGATTTCTTGAAAGATACTGTCCGTGACTTTCAGGTATTCTAATACTTCTTAATTTATCTCTCCTAGATCTGTTTTCTAAGTCAGTTCCAAAAAGGTATTTTACATTTTCTTCTACTTTCTTTTTTATTTTGTTTCACTTATTCTTTATGTCTCATTGAGTCGTTAGCTTTCACTTGCCCAATTCTAATTTTTAAGTAATTATTTTTTAGTTAATTTTTGTACCCCCTTTTCCAGTTAGCCAATTCTACTTTTTAAGGAGTTGTTTTCTTCAGTCAATTTTTTTGTCCTTTTTTCAAGCTGTTGTTTCTCTCCTATAGCCCTCTTATTTCTTTCCTTATTTTTTCTTCTACTTCTGTTATTTGACTTTTAAAAATCTATTTGAGTTCTTCCAAGAAGCATTTTTGGGCTTGAGAACAATTCATAATCACTTTTGAGTTTTCACATGTAAGCATTTTGACATTGTTGCTCCTCTTCTGAGTTTTTTCTCCCTGTCATCACAGTAGCTTTCTATGGTTAGGGATCTTTTTTTATTCTTGTCCATCTTTTAGCCTAATTTGATTTAATGTTTCTGAGGGAAATTGGAGAGAGCTCAGACAATTTTCTGGCTTTCTCTACCATCTTAGGTCAGCTCTCCCCCCCCTTTTTTTTACTCTCTTAAGGAAAAAAGGAGTGGTATAAAGTGTATTTGAAATTAAAAAAAATCATTTAAAATTGTTTTCAGATAATTGGGAAATATTTTAAAAATAAATAAAATATTTTAAAATATGTCATAGTTATTACTGCTAACAATTGCTCAGAGATCTACATCTTAAAGATCTCCTTCCCCCAAAGAAATCCAGTGAGGCTTTCTGAGCCATGAAACAGTGTATCTTCTTTGCACTATTTGTAATAAATACAATGCAAACAAACAAAGAAAAACAAAATAAAAATCAGCAGACAATCCATCAGATTGTATAGTTACAGATAAATAGTACCTGGGAGATTAGCTACAAACCTCCTTATTTTATGGATGAGGGAACTGAATCCCAGGGAGACTTAAATGGCCTTAAGATCACTTAAATAATGATAACAGCTATAATTCATATAGATCTTTCTTTGTGCCAGGCACTGTGTTAGGCTCTTTACAAATAATATCTTATTTAATCCACATAAAAACCTTAGGAGCTAGGTGTCATATTATTTTTATATCACAAAAGAGCATACTGAGTCAAACAGAGATTAAATACTTAGCCAATATCTCACAGCTTGTAAGTGTCTGTGGCTGATTTTCAACTTGAACTTCTTTACTCCAGGACCTATACTCCATGTTTGTTCATGTACCCAAAGAAATAATTAACACATAGTAGAGCTAGTTGTGCTGATTTAAAATCCAGCTCACTTTGCCTTATACTGTAATGCTTCTTCTAGATAGTCTTTCTCCTGAAATAAGTAGCATATTTTAAATATATGGAAAGGCTATTAAGGAAATATATTATTTTGCTTCTTTATCATATCTCTCTTATATTGCTTTCAATTTTCCAATTCTAATCCCAGTGAAATTTTTCTTTATTCAAATTTGCCTTAAGATGTATCTTTTATCAGAAACATATAATATTTTATCAGGAGCATAGTTTAACTGGGGACTTTATTTTGAGTCTTTCTCGATATGCTTGGAGGAGAAGTAACTAGTAAGTCATTTTGACAGGAAAATCTATTATTCTAGTTTTATACTGTTAAGGAACTCTAAGACATACATACACTCTCATCCCCAGTCCTGTCCCTTCTCTCCATCTTCCCCTAAACTTCCCATTGTTCCTTCCCAAAGCTCCTGTGCTGTATATCTTTAAGCATAATCTACTGGAATTCAACATAAACTTACATGATTCTTTTGTTTTTGATGATTACATAAAATAATAATAAAATATGTCACACAAATACCAAAATACCATTCAAAGATTTTTTTAAATACATATATGAACATATGCTAAAATATATTGATAAAGCATAGACTACTTTGGCAAAATACATTCTTTGCCACAAAGCAATGTCTTTTAGGATGATTGCTCCAACAACTATTTTCTCTTCCTAGTATTATTATAGACTTTCTTTTGCAGAATATTTTGTTCATACTGATGCTGCAACTGGAATAACAGACATATATTGATGTATAAGTTTTACCTGAAACTTCAAATAGGCTCACAATCAACTGTTAGTTAGGAGTAAACACTGCCACCCCTCCCACTCCCCCTCATTTCCACTCCTACTTTCCCCCCACACAATTTTTTTTTTCTTAGATGAATACCAAATTGAATAGTCATCATTTTGGCATGCCATTTCTATTTTTAAAAGATACTAATTTCAATATATTTTAAAAATTTTCTGTTTGTGTTAGGACTTTGAGATTTGACAGATAAATATTATTCCCAGATTTTCTGATCAGGATTTTCTTGTTGCAAGAATAGGGGTTGATTGATAATACTAAGTCCTCTGCCAGAGGAACGGTTCAAGGCCTGCTATAGATATTTTAGAAAGCATCTCAGCAACCACCCTTGAATAAATAGGCAGCTTCCAATCAGTTGCCCTAGAGAACACTCTAGGAGTAATATTGATACTATTGACACCTGTGAGAGACTCAAGGTCTCTTCTCCTTATTAGAGATGAACTATGACATCTTCATCTATCTGATGCTACAGAATATACTCAGTAGCATGAATGAATTGAGAAGTATATTTTCTTCAAAAAACTATGTAGTTATTAAAATCATGAGATAATTTATTTGAATTTCTTCAGTGAACTGAGGTTTAATGAAAGAAAAGATACTCTTCTTTGCCTTTGGTATTTTAGAAGGACATAGAAGAAGAAGAAAGAGAAACAATAACCTAAAAAACGTTCATTTAATGGTGATGAGAATGGGATTTAAGAGCATACCATTTATAATATAATTGGAAGGAAATAGTGGTTTATCTTGAAGAATAGAAGATTTGGCGAGAAGGATTCACATAAAAACTCCCTTCAAATATTTGAAGGGCTGTCTGGAAGGATTAGATATGTTCTTTTTTCCAGAAGATAGAATTAAGAGTAATGGGTGAAAGCTAATAAATTCGCTATAATAAATATATCAAGTTATTCAAAAATTGAATGAACTGCTTTATGAAAAAGTGGGTTTTCCTTCAGTGTCAGTTGTCAAAAAAACACCAAGTGACCAATAGTCAGATATACTCTAGAGAGAATTCTTGTTCAGCAACAGGTCTGATTAAAATAGCTTCTGAGGTTCCTTCTGATACTAAACTCTTATAATTTTGAGGTTTTTAGGCTGATAATCTACATAAAGAATTTTAAAAGCTTTTAATATTTATATGGTGTAACACCCCCCCCCCAAGTATTAGCTTTAGTAACTTAAAACTTCACTAAGAATTTTGGGTTTAACCTATATAGGAAATCGTTACTTGGAATAATTTCTATGAAGTGTGAGCAAAGTTAGAGTGTTAATAGTGGAACATATTCTTCTATGTTTTGATAATCATAGAATTCAGGATTTGAAAGAACTTTACAAGTAATCTACTCCTATCTTCTTTGTGCAAATTAAGAAACTAAAACAGAGAGATTAAGAGACTTGGCCACGCTCACATATTAATAAAACTGGGATTTAAACTAAGCATTTTCTATTCCAAATCCTGCATTCTTGTCATTATATCATGCTGTCTATATGGGTCCAAGACTGGGCTTTTAACTTGTAATTTAAAAGACTATTGCTTTCAGTTTAAGCCTTTAATGAAGGCAATTTAATTCTATTTCAAAGCCAACTTTAAAGAGAATCAAGAAGATTGATTCTCCATTAAACTCTTATTTAGCCTCATCATAACATGGGAATAACTTTAGCTTCCTAAAGCTTATAGCAGTGTAGAACAGGGAGATATTAACAAGTTGGATGAGCTTCATGTATGAGTCCAATAACTGATGGCCTATATCTCACTTTAAGGTCATCCTATTGTTTGTAGGTTCAAAGAAGTTTATCATCAATTTGATCATAAGATCATATCTTTTCCTGGAGAACCAATTCCCCAAGAATATTTTTTACCAAATTGTAAAGGAGTTGTGGTCCTCATAAATGGATGGCATAATCTGTATCTTTATTATTATGTATCACTGAAGCATGGGAGTTTAAGTTATAGAAATAATAGATGTTTCTTCCTTGACTCCAGTCTAAGATCTCCCAGAGCACTATTGTAAATATAACATTGGGTATGATAATTATTTGAGCTTGCATTACTCCTGTAAGATCTGTCACAGTAAAGACCATTTTTACAGGAAATTTTTAGCACAAAGGTTTAGCTTAGTGCTCTGGCCATAGAGGGTAATTAATAAATTTTGAATGAATGAGTAAATTTTAAGGTAAGGCATCTCTTATCTATAATTGTCTTTAAATAATTTTGCTTTTGTATGTAGATTGAAAAGTGTTTAGTAGAACAACTGATTACAGATTTGTATGGGAATCATGAAATATTTTTAAGTATTTGATTTCAATAAAGAGAAATTAATTTGGATCATTACTCACATTTTGTTAGGAATCAGGAGCTACATTTTAATTATTTTATTTCTAACAAGGAAAAAATCCTTGTTCATAGGGACAAAAAAGATCAAGTATGTTAGGCAGAACTTAGTCATTTTCAAAAGGACACAGTTATGAATTGAAAATACATTTTATTATTACTATTATTATTTTCTTTGATAAACTGCCCTAGCTTATTAATGAATAATAAGTCCCTTGGGAAGACAGAAATTCAAAGAGCTAGAATCTGTCCTAACCAAATAGAAATGTATTTTTTTAAGTGACACAAAACAGTCAACTCAGCACTGGTCTCCCTAGATAATGAAAAAAATTCTTCTTGGTAAACACTTATCAATATTTTTTTGGTGTGAATTAAAAATGTCAAAACACAAATATTTCTAAAAACAGTTGTGACCTGCCTCAAATTCACTGCTGTTTACATTCTAACCTGAAACTCCTGAACTAAAAACAAACAAAAATAACATGAAATCTTTTTGCAAATTAATGATTTCAGGATTTCTCCATAAGGTTCAACTTTCGTCAGTCTTACAGTTTGGAATAAGAAAATAAAAGTTATCACTTCCTTAGATTATTTTAATGCCCTTAATTATTTTATATTGTAAGAGAGAGCTCTAGATTCTACAACTGGGAGGGAAAAATTATTTAGATAAATTTCTAGTTGATAATGAAGATGGCCCCTAATAGAAGCAGGATGGAAAGATACATTTGAGAATTATTCTTCACAACATGAAAAGTGGATGATCAGGAATGGAAAGAGAGGAGATAAAAACCCTGTTCATTAAAGGATTACTAATGTAATCTCTTGTCCTCTCAATTTCTTCAACTATATATAGAAGATACTGGACTAAATTTTCTCTATAGTCTCTTCTATCTCTAATTCTATGAATACATACTTTAGTTGGAACTTTTAGGTAAACCAGAAATTTTATTTTAAAAATAGATAGTTATAGATATAGACATATTCCTTTAGCAAACTTTAAAAAGGATTGGGTTAAAAAGTATAGGTTTAAATAAAGAATTTGTGTTACACATATTTTAGTTTATGTTATTACTTCTTAAAACCATCTCCTTTTAAAATATTTTCACAAGATTTGAAAAATAAATCTTAACATGATTTTAAGTGGAGACAAAATGACCATCACATAATTAATGAAGTATGAGGTATTTTTGCTCAAGTTGCTCTTGTTTAGTAATTTTTTTCAGTCATATCCAACACTGAGTGAGCCCATTTAGGGTTTTCTTGGCAAAGATATTGAATTGGTTTGTCATTTCCCTCTCTAGTTCTTTTTATACCTGTGGAAATAGAGGAAAACAGGGTTCAGTGACTTGCCTGAGTTATATAGCTAGTAAGTTTCTGAGGCCAGATTTGAACTCATGAAGATGTAACTTCCTCACTCCAGACCCAGCATTCTACCAACTATGCCACCTAACTGTCCATAGGATTCCTGTTACTGCTGTCAAATTTTCTCTTTATCATTGAAAGTGCTTTTTTTTTTAAAGGAAAAAAGACAAAAGTCATCTCATATGGAGACCATTAAAAACATCAAAAGAATTTAATTGACTATAATTTAGTGAGCAGGAATTAAATGGTTAACAACATAAAAGTATTTTCACAATGAACTATTTCTGGGCAATTAGATAATGAATTATTTAAAACAAATATTGGAACTCACAAAATAAAATGGAATGATAATAGCTTATATTTACTGATCAGAATGTTAATATTTAAGTTATCATATATTCCTTATCTTTCTAAAGCCTCACAAAAGCTTTTTATGCAGGTATTTATCATAGGTGTCATAAGTGCAGGTGTCATAATTTCCCCCATTTTTAAGATAAGAAACTAAGCCTCAGAACCAGAACACCTCTTGATCTTTACCACAAACTATAATTTCTCAGTCTGAGCATCTCTCTTCTGCTTTGCTCAGATTGGCAACTTCTACCTTTTCACTCCTTTTTCAGCTATGTTGTTTTGCACCACAAGAAAGTAAGTTCTTTGAGGGCAGTAAATATCTCTTTTTCTTCTATTTTTATTACCAAGGTTTTGCCTAGTGGCCAGCCCTTAGAAAGTCTTGACAAATGTGTTCTCTCTAAATCTCTTTCTGTCTCTCTTTCTCTCCCCATCTCTCTCATTTGTTTATCTTAAAAGAAGATATACAACTATCACTGGGAGGATTTGATCCAGAATTTCTCAAAACTTCAAATTCAGCATGTTGACTATTTTAGAATACTGCTGTTAACATCAATTGACCATGCTATCTTTATCTTGCCTACCCTTAATCACTGGATGTGTGCTGCCTCAGACAGTGTAAGACCTGAGAACAACCTTAGCTTAAAAAGATCAAGGTCTCTCACTGTATCTAGGGCCATCTCCAGCCATCCTCATCTATATCTTGCCACTGGATCCAGATAGCTCTGGAGGAGAGAGTGAGGGTGAAGACTTTGCACAGTCCTCCCTCACTTATATCCAATTCATTTACAAGTTAAGGTATCACTTTCCTAATATCATTGGTCTTATTCTAGAGTGAAGTATCACCACCAACAACTTTATTAGAATAAAGGGTAAAGACCAGAAAGCATTATATGTAATGATTGATAAGAATTATTTAAATAATGTATTAACTACAAAACAAAACAACCACAAAACCGTGTAGTAAAGGCATTGCCTTTATCATCACTTTTTTTAGAGAAATTTAACCAAATCAAAATTATCACAAGAATGAACATGACCAAAAAAACTACCTCATACACTAAGCATTGATGGATTTTTCTGTAGCTGCTCACATCTTCATAATCATACAATTAGAATTACAAGGAATATAAAAATGTCATTGTGTTCATTGCTTGATATTATTTTTTAAAAGTTTGGGTGTATCCCAAACCTAAGTTTCATTAATGGATGCCTCCCAAGAGATAATTTGGGTCACTGATTCAATGACAGACAAAATTAAGTGAGACTGGGCTCTATTAGCCTTAGCAAATCATTTAACTTTTTAGTGCTTTGTCATATCTTTAAGAATTTCTGTTACAAACAAATATTTCTGGAAGAAGTTCCCCATTAAGAGTTCCTTAAACAAGGGCTTCTTAAACTTTTTCCACTCATGATTCCTTTTTGCCCAAGAAATTTTTATGTAACTCCAGGTATGTAAGTATATAAAATAAGTATTCAAATCAAATTTTACTGATAATAAATCAGAATTTCATAACCCCTACATTCAGTTCAATTATACAATCCCATACAGGATCATGAACTACAGTTTAAGAAACTTTGCCTTAGACTTCCCAACCTTAACATTTGGATGTAGGAAAATGGAGTGTAATTAAGCATTCCATTCTCTTGGACCTATATTTCCTAACCTATAAAATAGGAAGCTTGGACAAGATCATCTCCACTGGCTTGATTCTCTTCTGGTCAAGGTAAGCCTCCCTTTTTTTTCCTCCCATGATCCTATAGAGGGACACCCCAAGCCACTGGGAAAAGGCTTGTCTAGGGTGTCACGAGCTCCATGCTTAGCAAGTTTTCTTTGACTGAGGATACCCAGACTGGGAAATACTTGAAATTTTCGGCAAAGTTCCTAGGAAACTTTTCCACCCTTTGACCTTCTCTACGATGCCAGAGAAGACAAAAATGCTATAGGATAGCTTTTGGCAAAATTTTATGGCTTTTGGCAAAGATGGGACAGTCCTCTCTCATGTCATTTTGTCTGTGTCTGCATCTCTGTGCAGAATATTTGTTTGTTCTGTGAGCTAGATTTTGTTACCTGGAAAGATTTAAAAATGCAACATCAAGAAAAAAATACCTCTATGCTGCAGGTAGAATGCTAGGAAAATTTCTTTAAAAGCCTAACTTTTTTTCTGCAGACTTCAGCTCTGGCCAAACTGTGGGTTACACAAAAAAGTTAGTTAATTAAAATTAAAATAACATCTTTATAGATTCTCAAAAGTTTTGAGAGCAAAACATCTTAGCATACTCTCAACATTTAGAAAGCAACAATTAAGAAGTTTGGCAATTAGACATTTTAAAATTGCAAGAAAAATTCCTGAAACATCTCAATTGTGGGGAGTGCTAGCAAAATCAATATAGTCCAAGTGTCTCTACTAACTCTTCTCGTCTGAGAACTGTATGGAAATGCAAATTGTCTCACCTGAAGAAACAAAGGAAGCAAAACCACATGGATCCTACACAATCTTGCCCAGATACCCCCCAACCCAGCTTGGGGGAATGGGGATGAAGTGGGGGTCACCAGGCTCCATGGTCAGCATTCCCTGACTAGTCACCCAACTTTTCAGCATAATTCTCTCCAAGAAGTGGCAGGGAAGAATTCTGGTACCCCTGGCAGCACCCAGAAAGCCAGTCAGCTTCCTCATTTGATAAGACCACCATTTTGTGTCTCAATTATGGATATGTACTAACTATGTAATTTATGGCAAATTATTTGATCTTTTGCAAGTTTTCTGATTTATCAAGAGAAATAATAGAGCTTATTGTTGAAGTGTTTAGCACAAAACATGCTGTATGAATATTAACTGCTTTATTGGATATAATTGCTTCATATTTAATAACTTTACCGAGGTTTTTTAATGTAACCAACATATAAATGATTTCTATGTATATAAAGTAATTTGGGAATTTGTTTGAGATATGATAGTAAAACAATTTTAAAGGAAAGCCCACTAAAGGGATCTATTTGCAATGATAGTGTTAACAGAAGGATTTTGCAACAGTAGGAAAGTAGAAAAGCAGTTTGCCACTACTTTAAAAATGCTAGTTATCTAGAGTCAGGTTTCTGAGGGCCTTGTCAGTAAAAAACTGGCATCTTACACCTTTTCCTGGCTCACAAAAGAGAAACGATTTTCATGAATTGGAAAATAACCAAATTTTAATTCAGTTTGTCTAGGTTCATTAACTAAAGTTGTCAATTTTAAAATCTGTTCTATCTCAGTTTTAAGAAATGTATTGTTTTCTCCCTAAAACAAAAGGGAAATTTATTTAAGGGAATAAAAATTACAGCTAAAACTATTTACCTATTACTTAGAAAAATTTAAAAATTGCTAACTAAATAACTTGAGTTATTTCATCATGTTAAACCTTATCAATTTACCTCCAACTCCTTTTCCCCTTCACAGATTAGGAGGAGATATGAAACAGCACAGCCTAAGAAAGCACTAAAAATAGTTGATGTGGGCAACTCAGCAAGCTCAGCCCCCTCCCTGGGGTCTTTGTCAACTCCCCTTAATTTATAAGCTTGTCAGTTTTCTTGAAACTATCAGGGTAAGCATCATCAGCCCTGAGAAATGAGCCTTTTGTAGGATTTATAGTTTCTAAACAAGCAATGTGTTTACTAAGAATCTATAAGCCTGTATAATGATTGATCCTTTGCACCAGAATAAGTTTAAACATATAAAACATGTTAAACAAAATCTCTTATGGGTTTAAGTCCTGGTAAAATTTTAAAATAATGTATCTAACCCTACGATGCATTTAGTAGAATTTGCTATTAGAGATAAAATCACTTGGGACTAATTGATATTCTTTTGAGTTCTGAATTCGATTGCCTGATTAGTAAGTCAGTAGTCCACAATTTCGAGAGAAATAAAATGAATTACTCAAAGGATATCTTCCTGAAATGTCTAGGTGGGTGAATTATCTGGGCAAAAAGCTGGGAGGGCAGGACCTTGGCCTCTGCTTATGGTGGGATCCTTCTGACTCAGTTTCCCAGTTCTGTTTCTTTGCTTTCCATGTGACTTTTCCTGAGTTTGGCTATAAGGTGGAGTTATTACAGTATAAGTTGTCAAACAGATCTAACTCAGGGTGCTATATCCTGTCATGTGTGTGCTCTCAGGCTGAGACCTGAAGGACCTGTTTTGATGCTACAGATAAACATGTCCCTGCTTTTTCCTCTCATAGCAAATTTCTATAATAAGAGCAAATGGTCAGTTAGAAGCCATGAGCCCAACACAAGTATCCCAGGGGACACAATGGTTTTCCACTCTAGATCTTAAAGATCCTTTCTTTTGTATGCCATTGCATAAAGTCGCAATTTCTTTTTGCTCTTGAAAGGGCAAATCCAGAGCAATATAACCCCCCACCAATGCACATGGTCAGTATGGGTTAGATGGTATCTTGATCTGTAGTCCCACCAGAGAGATTTCTTTGACTGCAGCCCTACAGACCCTGAATTTCCAAACCTCCTTTCCCCCATGCAGGGCTATGAAAGACCCACACAGTCTTATTAATGTAAGATCCTGAAAGCCAAACTAACCTCCTGTTCAGGTCATAGTCCTACCTAATGAAAGGTAGGGCCAAATTTGGTATCTTTTTGGGTGACCCTCCTTCCTTAGAGCAGTGGCTGCCACAGCCCTTCTAAGCCTCTAAGCTCACCCTTGGCCAACCATTGGAGGTTTAACCCCCCACTTGGTTCAGAACATTTTTACCCTCACAGAGTTTTAGAATTGGGGAAAGTAATGAGAGCAAAGATCTATACTGACTTCAAATAGGCTTTTTGTATTTTGCATGCTCATAGGGCTGTATGAAAAGAAAGAGGACTTTTAACAGCCAAAAATTCTACTAATTATACAAGGGAAACAGCCTTGCAGATTTGACTGCCCATGCTGCTGCCCATTTACTCCTGGCCACGACACCTTTATTTCCCCAACTCAGAAGAAAGGGGAAATACCCTGTCTTCTTTTGGATGGTTTCAAACACCCTCAAGCCAGCTTTAGTCACAGAAGCAAGCTAGTGGGAATTTTTTTCTGGCCTGCCCAGCTCTTTGCAGAGCAACTATGGCCCAGCCTTCACTCCTTAAATAACTCAAAAAGTGGAGGAGGCACTTAAGGTTAGCTTTCTTTCTTGTTATTTATGAGAGCTTTGCCCTTAATATTTTCTCTCCAGCTCTCCTGATGTCACTCTGTTGACCCCTGGCAGTGAAGAGATAATTCCTTAGCTTTTAGTTAGGCTAGGGAACCCTGTGGGCAATGGGGGCATTTAGGATTGTTGGGTGTGCCCTCAGCATCCTCAAGGCAGCCCACAGATGCCACATAATGCATTATTTACCAAGGCCCCTTTCCCTAATGTCACCATCCGCATCCTGGATGCCACCACATTTGTACTAGCTAACCCCCCCAGCCCCAGGGAAATAACTTTCACCTGACTATCCCTTGTGTTCTTGCCAAAAAGAATCTCTTACCCACATAATAATTGCAGGATATCCATTCCAAAATTATACAGGCAAACTCGCTTTTAATGCTTCTATACCACTTTCCTTGAAGCTTCTTTATATTCTCCTGAGAACTAACATTCCTGAATCCCGAAGTGGGAACTTCTCTATGACCCACCAAGTTACTCACTTGAAAAACAAATTCTCTCCAATTCCTTGTGAATCCTCTTTTCACTAATCATAAGCTAGGAAAAATAATTAAACAGATCTGTCAAATACCCCCAGTTTGTGAAAGGGCTGCCAAACCCGTCCTTATTTAAGATTTAATTTATGATTAATTTTAATTAATTTAAGATTAATTATTAATTGAGAAATGTTGGAGGGGCTGTGGGAAAACTGGGACACTGATACATTGTTGGTGGAACTGTGAATGATTCCAACCATTCTGGAGAGCAATCTGGAACTATGCTCAAAAAGTTATCAAACTGTGCATACCCTTTGATCCAACAGTGTTTCTATTGGGCCTATATCCCAAAGAGATCTTAAAGGAGGGAAAGGGCCCCACATGTGCAAGAATGTTTGTGGCAGCCCTTTTTGTAGTAGCTAGAAACTGGAAACTGAATGGATGCCCATCAATTGGAAAATGGCTGAACAAATTATGGTATATGAATATTATGGAATATTATTGTTCTGTAAGAAATGACCAGCAGGATGATTTCAGAGAGGCCTGGAGAGACTTGCATGAACTGATGCTCAGTGAAATGAGCAGAACCAGGAGATCATTATACACAGCAACAAGACTATAAGATGATCAATTCTGAAGGACATGGTTCTCTTCGACAATGAGATATTTCAAACCAGTTCCAATTGTTCAGCGATGAAGAAAGCCATCTACACCCAGAGAGAGGCCCTGTGGGAACTGCGTGTGGACCACAATATAGCATTTTTACACTTTATGTTGATGTTTGTTTGCTTTTTGTTTTCCTTCTCAGGTTTTTTTTCTTTCTAGATCCTATTTTTCTTATACAGCAAGATAACTGTATAAATATGTATACATATATTGGATTTATCATATATTTTAACATATTTAACATGTATTGGACTACCTGTCATCTAGGGGAGGGAGTGGGGGGAAGGAACAAAAAATTTGTATAAAATTTTAAAAAAAGTTAAGTTTACATTGAAAAAAGAAATTTGAAAAAAAAAAAAAGATTATTATTTCCACTCTGCATGTCATCCTCTCTACTCAGTGCTTAACACTTTTTAAACTTGTTGCTTTCATCCAAGGTCATCTGAGTTCTCCTTTCACTGTGTATAATGCCATAGCTTCAGACACTGCCCGGACCCCTTCAAGGAGACAAAAGTGGGGATTTTGGGGAAAACATTCTTTGGTATAAAAGCTGTTTGGATAGAGGCATTCATGATAGCCTCATCTTCTCACCCCCCCAGCCTTCCATTGGGTAGGGTTCCTGACTATTGTCCCTACTAACTCCACTTTTAATTCTACTTTTTGCTCATATTTTGCCCCTGCACTTTTAACCTACTTGTGAGATTTGTTTCTTCCAGGATCCAAGCTATGAATTTCCAACTATTCCACTGGCTAACTGATTGTGACACCCAGCACCCCTCTGAATACTACTGCTGCCATCTTGCCTCCCCTCCTCAATCTGGACGCCCACTGGACAGGGACAGCTCTCCTCCCCTTATGGCCTGAAGCAGCTCCAGAAGATGAGTTCTTGGTCCCTTTGTCCCAAGTAAATTTGGGGTACAAATTGCTTGAGAGGGGAAAATGATATGGTATAACTTCTAGGAAATATAGGGGTGGCTTTGGGGTCCCCTGATGTTGGGGGGGATTCTGTTCTAACAATAAGTAATCTTAAAGCTTCTGGCTTTGCTTCAAGAAATTTACACACATAATCTGTCTGATTCTGACCCAGTCTTTAGCCAGATAGCTTCGAGCCTCAGGAAACTCCCACAGATCAAACTCCTGAGACAATAGTGAATAAAGCCATTCCTCAATTCATGGCTGATTGATAATCCAATCAGTAATAATCTGGTCAATGAAAACCAAATTCCTTTCCACCTAGGAGCCATAGAATTAGCTTATCAATGCTAAAAAAAAAAAAAAAAAACAAAAAAAAAAAACTGGATAAATGGGTCTCTTTGCTTCTATTTCTCTACCTGAATTCTCTTACACTTCAATCCTCTTTGTAATGACATTACAGTTATTTACAATAAACTTTGCCCCTTGACTAGGAGATGGGTTCAAGCCTGCAAATTTCTTTTGAGACACTTCACTGCACTGGCTTGGGACCCCAAACTTTTGAGGTTCCCCCTTCCTGATCTCAACATAATGATCTAAAGAGAATACTGGAAGTAGAATAAGAATTCTACTTAGTACTAAAGTTTGGGAATACTGAACTGATGATGAATGAGGCTTCTGTTGTCCAAAGAGAAACCTATATAAATTCAGAAAGGATTTAATGTGATTTATTTTTTTACTGAGGCAATTTTTTTTTTATCCAGGGTCACACAGCCAGCAAGTGTTAAGTGTCTAATAAGGTCATATTTGAACTCAGATCCTCCTGACTTCAAGGCTGGTGCTTTATCTACTACACCAACTAACAGCCCCTAATACTTCTCATTTATATATATATATATAAATGAACCTCAAAGAAGAAAGAACACAACCATGGAAACTTAATATTGGAATAGAGAAGACTTGGGTTCATCTTCAGAGGAGGAAAGTGAAGTTTAAAAAAAAGCCTCTTCTACTACAAAGAATAGCTTTGAATGGATACCTGCCTGGAAAGAATTTATAGAACTCAAAAAATACTTTAAAAATCAAATGATAGCAATTAGGGACAAATTTTCAAATATTTCAAATTTCAAATTTCAAATAGCTATCCAAGAAAAACATGATTTCAATGTTCATTTTTGAAAGACTTTGTGTTCCAAATTTTTCTCCTTTCCTTCCTCCCTTACCTCTCCCTTCCCCAAGACATCAAACAATCTGATAGAAGTTAAATAAGTGCAATTCTTTTAAATAAGTTTCCATTTTTGTAATACTATGTGAGAAAAATCAGATTAAAGGTGGGGGAGATAAACAAACAAAAAAGGTGATAATATCATATTTTGATCCACATTCAGTATCCCTAAATTCTTTCTTGGGCTGTGAAATTACAATTGCCACCCAAATTCAAATGGGATTGCCTAAACAGAAAGATTATGAAAAGAAAGTCAACCAACTAGAAAAGGAGATCCAGAGACTTTAAGGAGAAAATAATTCTTTGAAAATTATCATTGGAAGCCAGTGAAGGAATAAGAGAGCAAGAAATAGGAGCAGCTAGGTGGTATAGTGGAGAGAATACCAGCCCTGAAGTCAGGAGGACCTGAGTTTAAATCTGGCCTCAGACACTAAACACTTTGTGGCTGTGTGACCCTGAGCAAGTCACTTAACCCCATTTGCCTCGCTCCCTCCCCCCCCAATAAGAAGAGAGCAAGAAATAACAAAATGAAATATAAAGTATGAAAAAGTAGAACAAAACATAAAAGAAAGATGGTAAAGTCAGGAGAGCAATTACTGGCTCTAAAGGTGAGGCTTGAGACCACTGAGGAAGCATAATGTACTTGTGAAAAACCCACAATGACTTTCTCTTTGTCAAAAAGTACTATTATTGGACTTGGACAAAATCTAAAAATGATTTTTGCTTTTGGGAAAGGGAAGATTATATAGTGCCTAGGAAAAGAAGAAATAACAGGGAAGAAAAGAGAAGATAAAGCTTGTGTATCTTTACCAAGAAGTTCCTCAGTGTTATTTGAAAATGCTAAATAGTATCTGATAGCAGTGGGACAAAGGAAGCTGAAAGTAGGCTGGAGGAACTAGCTTCCTAATAGCTTTTAATTATAAACTGGTTTACAAAGTTCACATCAAAAACATCTTCTTATAAGTTATTGTGCTATATGAAGGGAGTAGCTGCTTTGTAAAGTAGTTGAGTGTCTCCTCCAAAAGTTATTGTCAATTATATCAATTATTGAGTACACAACATTTTGTAAGCCTGAGAGGGTTATATATATACCACAAATATTAGCATTACTCAAAGAGGAATACAAATTACTTAAACTCTTGAGACTTTGCCAGTTGTATTTCAGTTTACAATAGTAACATTGTAGAGTATTTCCTTGATTAAATAACACTTTGAGAATCAGTGCATTATAATAGTAAGACAGGTTCAAAACTCACTCAGGCCATTTATCAGCTGAATTACCATGGGTAAAACACTTAATCTTGCTAAGCTTCATGAAACTCTAATACTCCCAGACATTTTTTGTCTCACTAGTATAGTGTGCTTGTATATATTCAAGAATTCACTCTCTCTCTCTCTCTCTTTCTCTCCCTCCTTCTCTGTCAACTCCCTGAACCTTCTCTGTTGTCGTTGAATCATTTCAATCACATTAATTCTTCATGGGGTTTTCTTGGCAAAGATGCTGGAGTGTTTTGCCATTTCTTTTTTCAGTTCACTTTACAGATGAGAAAATGGAGGCAAAAAGGGTTAAGTGACTTGCTCAGGATCTTGTAGCTAGTAAACATCTGAAGTCAGATTTGAACTCAGGAAGATGTCTTTCTGACTCCAACATCAGTGCTCTATTCACTGTGTCACCTAAATGCCCCAATTTGCTTTCCCCTGATATTGTTGCTAAATGAACCAGTGAAAACAGTTCCTTCAGTTTAAAAAAATATTTTAACTCCTGATCTCTAAATAAAGAAATGGGCTACAGCCATGAAACCATTTCATGGTTATCACTTAAAGATATAGTTCATGAAATGACTGAAATCAATGAATCTCCAGCAGTGAAAGGCATTCATTGTGTTTGCCCAGCCAATCCTATTGAATCTAAAGATTAATTATTTTTTTTATTATAATGGTAGGAGGAGATGATCAGGCTGATATAATCCTAATCAACTGAGTTTGGGCTTTGAAAAAACAGCATGGAATCCAAATGTTTAATTAAGTGCACCAGGTCAACTGTCCTAGCCTCATCCATGATTATCTTTTTCTATAGTGTCTCAGAGACAGATATTGGAGTAGTTTGGCTTCATGTACTTCTTTGTTTCTGCATATAGAATTACAATCCTGAGTAAATTTAAACTTGTTCTGCTTGACCCCAGAGGACAGAAATAGGTATAATAAATGGAAGGTGCAAAGATTAATATTTAGCCTCAGTACAAGGAAAACGGTATCAATCAGGTTGTTCTTCAGGTAGCTGTGAGAACTTTAAATTGGAGATATTTAGATAGAGACTAGTTGACTTATTTTGGTATAATAGTGTGTGGGATAAAAATGCAACTCCTGACTCAAAATCATTACTCAGAGATCTCTCAAATTGAAGATTAGAAGTTTATTAGAATCTCACGAAATTCTGGACAGTCATTCTTCTCCGGGACAAGCCAGGGAGAAGAAGGAGGCCACTGTTTCTCGTTTGAGCACATGCTTTATATAGAGAGAGGGAGCTACTGGGCTCCCAGGACCTGCCAATCTCCAGAACAAGGCATTTATGGCTTACTTATCACACACAGATATTTACCAAATAGGTAAATTGCAAATAGGATTCCCAAAGTCTGGTCTGCCTTTGATACTCTAAAAAAGCCACAATTTATCTCTTCCTGCAATAGTGATTTTTTTGTTTTGTTTTGTTTTGTTTTTTGTTTTTGCTTTTTTGCTGAGGCAATTGAGGTTAAGTGACTTGCCCAAGGTCACACAGCTAGGGAATGTTAAATGTCTGAGATCAGATTTGAATTCAGGTCCTCCTGACTTCAGGGCTGGTGCTCTATCCACAGTAGTGATTGTCAATGAAAAACCACACCCATCTCTCACAGTCATTATTCTGAGAAGTCCTTAGTTTCCTATTTCACTCAGTAGGGATTCTAAGAAAGAGTGAATTGATCTAAATGAGATCTTAACTAATACAGTGCCTTTTCCTGCCTTCTCCTTCTCCCCTTCCTTTTCCATCTTTTAATATTTATAGAGCTCCTTAATACTTGCAAGCTACTTTACAGGGGTTATCTCATTTGATCATCATGATAATTCAGTGAAGTAGGTATGATAATATATATATATGTCTATACATATATGTATAGACATATATATATATATATGTGTGTGTGTGTATACACACACACACACACATATATGTGTTTAATAGATAGGAAACAACTTGACAGAGGTGAATACATAATCTAGGGTCACACAGCTAGTAAGCATCACAGGTAAGATCTAGACTCAGGTGTTCTTGGCTCCAATTACCATTACTTATCCATCCTATGTCTGACCATCTAAGACAGAAAAGTAATTTTTAAACCCCTCTCACTCCCTATCAAAGCTGCTGCTGCTTCTTCTTTTTTTTTTTTTTTTTGCTATTTCCCCATTCCACATCTAGTTCCCCTTCCTTCTTGCTTACAATACCTGTCTTTTTCTTGTTTTCCCTTAACTGTTTGTCAAGTCTTGCCAAAGTGTATTTAAGATAATCAGAGCCTGTAAGTAAAGGAAATTTCTGAGTCTAAATTTAGACAATATTCTACCATTTCCTCCCCCCACCCCCCAGTAAGAGATTTTTAGCTAGGTAAAACTTTAAAGTCTTTTTAATCCAACTTCATATTATAAATAAGAAACCTTAGCATAAGATATTTTTGATGTCATGTAGTAAATATCAAAACGAGAATTTAAACCTATCTTTTCTGGTAATAAACAAGGTGCTTTTTACATTGCTCCAAAATGCATTCATCTAAATATTCCCTACACTTATCTGTCTCTGCCTATTTATTCCTCTCTTTTCTTTCTGTCTTTCCTTCTATCTGTACCATATCTATTGTTGATTTTTTTTTCATTTGAAATTATAATTTCATTGGTGCAGGAAGCTCCTGCTGAAAACCTTTCAATGTAGATGTAGATCTTGGTCATGGAGAGTTATCTAGGAGTGCTATGAAAGTAAGTTATTTGTCCAGAGTCACACAGTCAGTATATTTAATACACTGTTTGATTTTAGGCAGGCCCCATTTGCAAAGACAGATCCCTATTTACTATACCACACTACCTTTCCTACATAAAACACACACACACATACACACAACTTCTTTATAAATACATAAATATTGACACAATGATTGAAATTGGAAAAAAATCAACTCTATCATACAAAAATGTTTTTGAAGCATATAGTGCTTTTTATTTTCAAGTGTATCAGTAAATCCTAAAAATTCAAAGCTAGAACTATTAAATCATTTTTCAGTCACATCCAAACCTTCAGGAACCCATTTGGGATTTTCTTAGCAAAAATATTAGAGTGGTTTGCCATTTCCTTTTCCAGAAGAAGAAGTGAAGCAAATGGTTAAGTAACCTGTTCAGAATCACACAGCTAATAAGTCTTTGAGGCTAGATTTGAACTCAGGAATATGTCTTCCTGACTCCAAGCCCACACTCTGCCCACTACATCACCTAGCTGTCCCAAATAAATCATCATCACATAATTGAAACATTAATTTATATACCTGAGTGGAAAAAATTTGAGAATTTCAAAAACTTTCAAGGTTTTATGCCTTTACCACAGTTCTAAAGTCATTGATTCAGTCTACCAATGTGGAATGATAGTAAAGAAAATTGAATTACCATGTATCTCCATTTGGTTTAGAGGTTAAAATGTGCTCCTCAAGCTGCCTCATTTAGGTTGTGATCAACAGTCACAGAAGCAAATTGTAAAATTATCAATAAATGGTATCTGTCAGGGAAATGCCTGGAAGGTACTGAACGGGATATGTTGAAACCACTTTGGAAAGAAAGAAGGGACATCTTACCTTGGATAGTGAATGATATTTTACATTTAACAGAAAGAAGAAAGATGTTTAGAATAGAGAAATTAAAATGGAAATACAGGACAGTAGCTTCAAGATTTAAATAGAAAGAAGATAGAATACTCTCAAATAGTCAAAGATAGCAGGCTTATTAAATTTTTAGGTGACACAAACTTCAAAGGAGGAATAATTAAGATTATCAGTGACATTATTAAGATCTCAAAAGATTGTAAAAGTTAGATATAATCACATAAAATTAAATTAGAATAATTATCAAAATTTACAATAAGGTTTAAAAAATGTGTCACCAGTATAGGATCAGGGATATTTGTCTAATCAACAGCTCAAGACATGTGAAAAAAATGGGAAGTTTAGTAGGCTTCAAGTGGAAAATATGTCAACAGTGTGAAAGACAGACCAAAAAAGGTCAATTCTGTGAAAGATATATGAAGAAATTAATAGTGTAGTATCTATGTGTGCCTAATATAACTATAATTTTGGACACAATGTGAGAAAAGAGAAGAAATGAAAATGACAGAAACGATAATGACGAATGTTGGAGGGGATGTGGGAAGGCTGGGACACTGATGCATTGTTGGTGGACCTGTGAACAGATCCAGCAATTTGGAACTATGCTCAAAAAGTTATCAAACTGTGCATACCCTTTGACCCAGCAGCGTTTCTATTGGGCTTATTTCCCAAAGAAATCATAAAGGAAGGAAAGGGCCCCACATGTGCAAGAATGTTTGTGGCAGCCCTTTTTGTAGTGGCTAGAAACTGGAAACTGAATGGATGCCCATCAATTGGAGAGTGGCTGAATAAATTATGGTATATGAATGTTATGGAATATTATTGTTCTGTGAGAAATGACCAGCAGGATGATTTCAGAGAGGCCTGGAGAGACTTGCATGAACTGATGCTGAGTGAAATGAGCAGAACCAGGAGATCATTATACATGGCAACAACAATACTATATGATGATGAATTCTGATGGACATGGCTCTCTTCAACAATGAAATGTTTCAAACCACTTCCAAGTGTTCAGTGAAGAAAGCCATATCCACCCAGAGAGAGGGATGTGAAATGTGGACCACAACATAACATTCTCATGCTCTCGATTGATGTTTGCTTGCATTGTGTTTCCTTTCTCTGATTTTTCTTTCTTGTAGAAACGATTTTTCTTGCACAGAAATGATGTGTGGAAATATGAATACATATATTTGATTTGTCAAGTATTTTAACATAATTAACATGTAGTGGATATCCTGCCATCTAAGGGAGGAGTGGGGAGTGGGGGGGAAATTTGTAACAGAAAGCTTTGTAAGGGTTAATGTTGAAGAATTACCCATATGTTTTGCAAATAAAAAGTTTTAATAAAAAAAAAAAGAGAGAGGAATTGACAAAGATCCAGATTCAAGTTACTAAACTGAATAATTAAAAAGGAGAGATTAAAGAAATAAAGATAACAATTTGAAATAAGGCTAAAGGGCTAGTAAAAATATATATATATATATCTCCAGACCCTTAAGGATGGCAGGGATACAGGGGAGGATAATGGAAAAGATATTAGAAAAATTCTCTCCTTTCTCCACCTCTTAGAAAAGCTCTTCTGAGACTCTATATTTGTGGACATACCCAGGCATCTTTAAGCACCACTTCTTTCTTTATTCTTAATAAATTGATAGTAAAGAGCAGTGCCATTAGGGACCAGCAGTCCTGACAACAGTGAGGGATTGGACACCAACTGTCAGACACCTAGTATTAAAGGCATGGATTTTATCAGCCAAATAGACTTTTAACATGATCCAATTACTTTTCAAAACTATTTGTTTAAGAACTTACTGGAGTATGAAAAACATCATGGCCAACTTTTTTTTCTTCCACTTAATGTGGACTAGAATAAAAGAACAAAAGGACCTATACTATAGCAACATAGATTTCTTTTCAAAATTAGTTCATTTTTGACAGTCAAGGTTGATTGATACTGGGGGAAGTTACTGGAGTATATTATGAAGTTTCTCCAATGACAATCATATAGAATATGAAGAGCAATCATCTATTCTAAGCAGTTTGGGTTATATCATTAGTCACAGAAGTTACTGTTCCTCTCTACCCCCTTTTTTGTATCCCCAGGGTTTAACACACTGCCATGTAGGAGGTACTTAATTCACCTAGTTTTCCTGATCAAAGAGCTCTCTCTCTCTCTCTCCTCTCTCTGTCTCTGTCTCTGTCTCTGTCTCTCTCTCTCTTTCTCTGTCTGTCTGTCTGTCTCTGTTTCTGTCTCTGTCTCTCTCTGTCTCTCTGTCTCTCTCTCGCTCTCTGTCTCTCTCTGTTTCTCTCTCTCTCTGTCTCTCTGTCTTGCTTTGCCATTAATGAGAGGGTAATTTCTAATGTTTCTTCTAGATCAAAAACTTTATGATTCAATACATTTTTAGCATCAGAAATTTGGAGTTTTAAAAGGAATTTAGAGACAATCTTGTCCAAGCTTCTCATTTTATAGATTAGGAAATATAGATCCAAGGGAATGGAATGCTTAATTACACTCCATTTTCCTACATCCAAAACTCATATTCTGTCAAACACATAATTGATTACCTTTCAGTGTACACCCATAAATTCCCACACATCCACTTGTCTTTATATTTGTACTTCCTTTTACTTTTTGCTTATTGATTAGAATCCTTAAGACTTTCATAATCTTGATTTAAGAATAAATTTATTTTCAATTTATTTACTACTGCACTGATCCTTATATGCTACTGCTGTTGCTAATGCTACTTCCATTAGTATTATTATTATTACTTCTACTATTGCTATTCTTACACTACTCTTTCTCCCCTTTCTCTTCCTCCTACTATCTCTATTATTACTCTACTCATACTACAATTTCCTCACTTCTATTCCTACTCCTCCTATTATTAATACTACCACCATCACCATTACTACCATTACTACTACTAACTACTACTACTACTACTAGTACTAGTACTAGTACTACTACTACTACTACTACTACTACTAACTACTCCTCTGATACTATTTAATATCACTACTAACAATAATACCACTATGAATATTATACCTAAGACTATATTATTACCACTACCATCACCATCACTACTACTATTACTGCTGCTGCTACTGCTTTTGTTGTTTTGTTCAGTTCAGTTATTTTCAAGTCATGTTCATTTCTTTGTGTTCCCATTTGGGGTTTTCTTGGCAAAAATACTGAAGTGGTTTAGTCATTTCTTCTCTAACTCAATTTGTAGATAAGGAAACTGAGGTAAACAAGATTAAGTAACTTCTTCAGGGTGACCCAGCTGGTAAGCTGGATTTGAATTCAGGTACTTCTGACTCCAGCCTCAGCACTTTATTTGCTGAACCATTTGCTTCTACTACTACTCTTCTTTTTACCATTACTACCACTACCACTAAATTACCACTGCTCTATTACAATTACTACTATTACCAGCATACCACTACTTCTAATATCACTGCTATGTGTCAGACACTATGCTATGTTTTAAAAATAATACCTGGGATTTAGGTACAATTCTTATGTTCATTTTACATATTTTGTCTCTGTCTCATCTCTCTCTTCTCTCTCTTTCTCTGTTTCTCTCTCTCTGTTTTTTCTTCTTGTCTCCCTCCGTGTCGCTATGTGGTCAAGAATATTTCTCCTCTGTTGCCAGTTGTATTAAATACATTTTATATGCCAAGCGAAATGAGTGTTTCTTGATGTTCAATTTAAATATTTTGGCATACTTTGAGATTATATAACATGTGGCAAATGTTAACATCTTAAATAAATAAATATTTCTCAGTGAATTTTAAAATTGTGGTTTAAAAAAAGGATTTTTATCTATATTATGGCTTAGAAATAAACTGGTAGAAGAAAGAATATGCTAATCCTTCTGGAAAGCAGTTGTATTCCTGAGAGAACTGGTGCTTTTTCAAAATGATAGAAAGGGAAATCTGTTATTAAAATGGAGGTGGGAGAACGTTTTTTAAAGGCTTGGACTTTTATGTGTTTTTTCAATTTGAAATATAACAAGGATATTAAAAGTATTCCTTAGCATTCAAAGACTGCTAAAGATTTTTGTATCATGAATTATTGTCATACAATATTTTAGAAAAACATTGTCAATGCTATTTATTGAATTCCAGAGAAAAGTGAAAGAAAATGTACATAAAACTTAATCAGTGAAAAATAACAAAAATATGTAGTACAGACTGTCTTTGATCCTTAAAGTTACCCATCAGATATTAGAATAAATATCAAGATGATGTGCTAATTTCCAAAGGTGGAATCAAAATGGCAGAGTAAAGCTAGGAAGTTCCTCAGGCTCTCCCACCACAAGAGACCAAGCTTTTGAATAGAATCTGACAGAATGAAACCTCTCTCCAGCTCAAGATAAACTGAAAAAAACTATAAGAAAGATCAGACCCACTAGGGTGAATAAGGTGTTCAGCACAGATCAGACAGACTCTGGGAAAGCAGGTGAGAGGGTCTTAATCCCAGCAAATCAGCAGCTGAGACCCTCAGTCCTGACTCAGCAGAGGAACACAGCAGGGGGCAGCCTCCAGTCCTAGCTCAGAAGGCAAATTCTGAGAAATCAGACTATTTCCTGAAGAGAATAGGCAAAGCTACCCTTGCAAACCACAAGGGGGCGCTGTGCTCATAGCCAAGGCCAAAGCTGCACAGGAAGCTTGGGAAAGCGCCCCCTATCCCCAGGAAGAGAGCTCCACCTTAAAAGTAAATAAATAAATAAATAAAATAGAGGAATTACCAAAAGAAAAGGAAAGAAAATGAGTAAGAAAACAGAAGCCAACCTTGACCATAGAAAACTATAGTGACAGGGCAGTCCAAATGACAAACTCAGATGAGGACAGAATGTGCATTGGCGAAATCTCAAAAAGTGATATAAATTAGTTTTGAGCCCAAAAAGGCTTCTTGGAATGTTCATAAAAGAATTTAAAAGTCAAATAGAAGAGATAGAAAAAAATTAGAAAGGAAATGAGAAGTATGCATGAGAGAGCCAACAGCTTGGAAAGAAAGGGAAAAAAATTGTCTAAAGAAAACATCTTCAAAAGTAGAATTAACCAAATGGAAAAAGAGATGCAAAAACTGACTGAAGAAAATTACTCAATAAAAAAGTAGAATAAGGAAAATGGAAGCTTGTGACTCTATAAGACAGCAAGAATCAGTTAAACAAACTAAAAAGAATTATTTTTTTAAAATGGAAGAAAATTGCAAATTAAGACAACTCTGAGATACCACTACACACCTGTCAGATTGGCTAAAATGACAGGAAATGATAATGATAGCTGTTGGAGGGGATGTGGGAAAACTGGGACACTGATACATTGTTGGTGGAACTGTGAACGGATCCAACCATTCTGGAGAGCAATTTGGAGCTATGCTCAAAAAGTTATCAAACAGTGCATACCCTTTGACCCAGCAGTGTTTCTACTGGGCCTATATCCCAAAGAGATTTTAAAGGAGGGAAAGGGACCCACATGTGCAAAAATGTTTGTGGCAGCCCTTTTTGTAGTGGCAAGAAACTGGAAATTGAAAAGATGCCCATCAATTGGAGAATGGCTGAATAAATTATGGTATATGAATGTTATGGAATATTATTGTTCTGTAAGAAATGACCAACAGGAGGATTTCAGAGAGGATTGGAGAGACTTGCATGAACTGATGCTGAGTGAAATCAGCAGAACCAGGAGAACATTATACACAGCAACAAGACTATACGATGATCAATTTTGATGGACATGGTTCTCTTCAACAATGATGTGATTCAAACCAGTTGT
>JAJPUD010006472.1:81936-126228 GCA_023553655.1 Myrmecobius fasciatus
AAGTCTCTCCAGGCCTCTCTGAAATCATCTTGCTGGTCATTTCTTACAGAACAATAATATTCCATAATATTCATATACCATAATTTATTCAGCCATTCTCCAATTGAAGGGCATCTATTCAATTTCCAGTTTCTAGCCACCACAAAAAGGGCTGCCACAAACATTCTTGCACATGTGGGGCCTTTTCCTTCCTTTATGATTTCTTTGGGATATAAGCCCAATAGAAATGCTGCTGGGTCAAAGGGTATGCACACTTTGATAACTTTTTGAGCATAGCTCCAAATTGTTCTCCAGAATGGATGGATCCGTTCACAGCTCCACCAACAAATCATCAGTGTCCCAGCCCTCCCACATCCCCTCCAACATTCATCATTAACTTTTCCTGTCATTTTAGCCAATCTGATAGGTGTGAAGTGGTATCTCAGGGTTGTCTTGATTTGCATTTCTCTGATCAATAATGATTTGGAGCACCTTTTCATATGACTATAAATAGTTTTAATTTCATCCTCTGAAAATTGTCTGTTCATATCCTTTGACCATTTATTGATTGGAGAATGGCATGAATTTTTATAAATATGAGACAATTCTCTATATATTTTAGAGATGAGACCTTTGTCAGAACCCTTAAATGTAAAGATGATTTCCCAATTTATTGCTTCCCTCCTAATCTTGTCTGCATTGATTTTGTTTGTACAAAACCTTTTTAACTTAATATAGTCAAAGTTATCTATCTGGTTTTCAATTAAGAGTTCCAGTTCTTCTTTGGACATAAATTTATTCCATCTCCATAGGTCTGAGAGGTAAACTATATTACATTCCTCTAATTTACTTATAGTATCACTCTTTATATCCAGATCATGAACCCATTTAGATCTTATCTTGGTATGTGGTGTTAGATGTGGGTCAAGCCCTAATTTCTTCCACACTAGTTTCCAGTTTTCCCAGCAGTTTTTGTCAAATAGTGAATACTTATCCCAAAAGCTGGGGTCTTTGGGTTTATCAAAAACCAAATTGCTGTAGTTATTGCCTAGTTTGTCTTGCGATTCTATCCTATTCCACTGATCGACTACTCTATTTCTTAGCCAGTACCAAATGGTTTTGATGACCGCTGCTTTATAATATAGTTTTAGATCTGGTACAGCAAGTCCACCATCGTCAGCCTTTTTTTTCAATAATCCCCTTGAAATTCTTGACCTTTTGTTTTTCCAAATGAACTTTGCTACTATTTTTTCTAGATCTGTAAGATAATTTCTTGGTAGTTTGATAGGGACAGAAATAAGTAAATTAGTTTGGGTAGTATTGTCATTTTTATTATATTCGCTCGTCCTACCCATGAGCATTTTAAGTTTTTCCAATTGACTAGGTCTGATTTGATTTGTGTGGAAAGTGTTTTGTAATTTAGTTCATATAGTTCCTGACTATCCCTTGGCAGATAAATTCCCAAATATTTTATACTATCAACAGTTATTTTGAATGGAATTTCTTTTTGTATCTCTTGCTGCTGAACTTTATTGGTAATATATAAAAATGCTGATGATTTATGTGGATTTATTTTGTATCCTGCCACTTTGCTAAAGGTGTGAATTGTTTCTAGTAGTTTTTTAGTTGAGTCTCTAGGGTTCTCTAAGTATACCATCATGTCATCTGCAAAGAGTGATAATTTGGTTTCTTGACTACCTACTCTGATTCCTTTTATCTCTTTTTCTTTTCTTATTGCTAAAGCTAACGTTTCTAATACAATATTAAATAGTAATGGTGACAGTGGGCAGCCTTGTTTCACTCCTGATCTTATTGGGAATGGTTCTAGTTTGACTCCATTACATATGATGCTTGCTGAAAGTTTTAAGTAGATACTACTAATCATTTTAAGGAAAAGCCCATTTATTCCTATACTCTCCAGTGTTTTTAATAGGAATGGGTGTTGGATTTTATCAAAGGCTTTTTCTGCATCTATGGAGATAATCATATGGTTTTTATTGATTTGGTTATTAATATAATTGATTATGCTAATTGTTTTCCTAATATTGAACCAGTCCTGCATTCCTGGTATAAATCCTACTTGGTCATGATGTATTATCCTGGGGATGACTTTCTGTAATCTTGTTGCTAAAATCTTATTTAAAATTTTTGCATCAATATTCATTAGGGAAATGGGTCCATAGTTTTCTTTCTCAGTTTTCCCCCTACCTGGTTTAGCTATCAGCACCATATCTGTGTCATAGAAGGAATTTGGTAGTACACCTTCTTTCCCTATTTTTTTGAATAGTTTATATAGTATTGGGATTAATTGTTCTTTGAATGTTTGGTAAAATTCACATGTAAATCCATCTGGTCCTGGAGATTTTTTCTTAGGGAGTTGATTAATACCTTGTTCTATTTCTTTTTCCCGAAATAGGGCTATTTAAATAATTTATTTCCTCTTCTGTTAATCTGGGCAATCTATATTTTTGTAGATATTCCTCCATTTCATTTACATTATCAAATTTATTGGCATAAAGTTGGGCAAAGAAACTCCTAATTATTACTCTAATTTCCTCTTCATTGGAGGAAAGTTCTCCTTTATCATTTTTGAGACTAATAATTTGATTTTCCTCTTTCCTTTTTCTAATCAAATTAACTAAAGGCTTATCTATTTTGTTGGTTTTTTCATAAAACCAACTCTTACTTTCATAAAACCAACTCTTACTTTCATAAAACCAACTCTTACTTTTCATAAAACCAACTCTTACTTTTCATAAAACCAACTCTTACTTTCATAAAACCAACTCTTACTTTCATAAAACCAACTCTTACTTGTGTTCATATAGTTTCTGATGTTGCCTTGGCAGATAGACTCCAAAATATTTTATATTATTGACAGTTATTTTAAATGGAATTTTCCTTTAAATGGAATTTCTCTTGCTGCTGGACATTGTGGGTAATAAAAAATGTTGATGATTTATATGGATTTATTTTGTATCTTGAAACTTTGCCAAAGTTGTAAACTGTTTCTAGTAGTTTTTTAGTTGATTGTCTAGAATTTTCTAAGTATACCATCATTTCACCTGGGAAGAGTGATGATTTGGTTTCCTCATTACGTGCTCTAATTCCTTAAATTTCTTTTTCTTCTCTTATTGCCCAAACTAACATCTCTAATACAATATTGAATACTAATGATGATAGTAGGCAACCTTGTTTCATTCCAGATCTTATTAGGAATGGTTCTAGTTTGTCCCCTTTACATATGACATTTACTGATGGTTTTAAATAGATGCTACTGATCACTTTAAGGAAAAGTTTATTTATTCCTATGTTCTCTAGTGTTTTTAATAGGAATGGGTGTTGGATTTCTGTGGCAGGATAAAGTGCCCATCTGATAGGAAGTGTCCATATAACCCAAAATATATAGGACAGCACTTTATGTGATACTTAATTAGAAACAGAGTAAATGCTTAGTTGTTAGGGAATGGCTAAACAAACTGTGGTTTGTGAATATCATATGGAATATTATTGTAATAAGAAATGACAATGCCAATAGACTTTGGACAGGAAATACCATCTGTATCCAGAAAAAAAAAAAAAAAAAAAAACTAAAGAGATTGAATATAAATCAACACACGCTATTTAAACTTCTTTTTTCTGTTTTTTTTTTTCTCTTCCATGGTTTTTCTCTTTTGCTCTGATTTTTCTCTCCCAACATGATTCATAAAGTAATGTGTGTTAAATTTTTTTTTAAAAAGCAAGAAAAAAAGAAAGAAATGACAAATATGGTAACAGAGTAACATGAAAAAAATAATATGAGTTGATGGTGAAGTAAGCAGAATCAAGAAAATGATATTTAAAATGATATAACAATTTAAACATGAAACATACAAAAGTGAATGTTTCACAATTATAAAGAAAAATATGATTTAAAAGAAGAGATATAAAAATGTATCCTTATTCTATATCTTTGCAAGGGTGAGAGGTCCACAAATATGTTATAATTATATACATTTCCAAATTTTTGAACATAATTATCAATTAAATTTATTTCCTCTTCTTTTGCTTTTTTTTATTTTTTATACAGCTCATTTTATGACAGGAGATGGGGAAGCATAATGAAGGCAATTATAGTGATAAAAATAAATTTATTTTAAGATAAAGAAAATTGGATGATAGATTTAGGCTTCATGTAAGAAAACAAACACAACATTCTTTTAAAAAAAAAATAGGACACCATAAATGGAACTGTTTGTCTAGGGGCAAAAATAATAGTATAGATAATGATGGTGGTGGGAGTGATGGTGATGATAAGTAGCATTTATATAGTGCTTTAAAATACACAAAGCATTTTACAAATTTTATCTTATTTGGTCCTCCTCCAAACCCTGGAAGGTTGGTTCCAATGCAGATGAAGAAACTAAGAACCTGATAGAGGTTAAGATATTTGCCTGAAGTTATTATGGCTGCTAAGCATCTGAAGCAAGTTTAGAACTCAGGTCTTCATGGTGCACTATGCCACCTAGGAGCCTAAGGAGCTAGTTGACATCTTTTTGTATATCTTTAAATAATGACTAGAAGATCAGGGATTTTATAAAGATATTAAAACATTTATACATTAGATTAAATGACCTGATGCATATAGTATGGCGATCTTTTGAGGTTAAAAATTAATTTTCTCTCAAACTGAAGCTTCCTTATGTAGCACTGCATAAACTGTCATCACCTACAACAGATGCTGATATTTACCTTTTCAATTTTGTAGAGATGATATTTACTTTCTTAAAGGGGTGTGTTGTGTGTGTGTAGATATTTGAAGGTGGCGAACTTACCGTGTTTTCTTACAGTCTCTTTATTAAGCAAATAAACAAAAATCTAACAGACTGGAAAAACAAAAATAATAAACATCACTGCTGTGTGTAAGCCATTATGTAGGCCTTTGTATGATGTCGATATTGAATTTATAACAATATTAGAAGTAATTTTGTTGTGTTTCTACTCTCTAAGTTTCCTTCATAGATGAGATGGATTGTCATTCAATAGTATCTAGCATATTTTGAAATATATATCTGCTTGAAATATGATCACAATTTAATTTGACCAAATTACATTATCATTTACTGAATCTTTTACTAGGACCTATGGAAGAGATAAAAACTTTTATTTTCCCTGGGAGATGCATACTTCTATCCCTTTGCAATCACAAAAGGAATCAAATTTAGTATCTTCCCAGAATTCAGTTCAGAATGGTTTCATGTGGGAGACCTATTAAAAAGGGATTCAAAGAGCTAATGAAATTTGATTTAGTCCTTGAAGGAAAGGAAGAATTTGCATAGATGAAACAAAGAACTTAAGAATTGATTCTATATAAAATGGAAGCTATTGACAGGTTTGGGCATAGAATAACTAGACAAATCTGATGTTTTAGGAAGATTAAACTAAAGTGGATTAAAAAGTCTAAGAATATATACAATCTTATTAGAGGACCACTGCAGAAGGCATAGCCTAGACTATAGTAGAAGTTATATTATATGAAAGGAAAGACAGTGTGAAAAAAATCAAAGGAACATGACTGAAAACATATTCTTAATTAAGGAGAAAACTGCATCTGATATGGTTCCAAGCTTTCAAGCTTAGAGGAATAGAATGGGAATTATATAATGAATAGAAATAGAAAAGTTGAGAATAAGAGATGTTTTTTGGGAAAAATATTGAATTTAATTTTGGAGCTAGGAATGAAAACGTGACTATATTTTGCATTTGTATAACATTTTAAGGTTTGCAAATTAATTTATATACATATATCTGCCTTCCTATCTATCCATCTCTATCTATTATTATCTCAATTGTTCTTCATAACAATCCTAAAAGAGAGGTTCTAATATTTCTATTTTACAAAGGGGGAAAGTGAGATGGAAAGTGACTGTGACTGAATTAAATTAGATCATGTATGCACTAAGTATCTAAGGCAGGATTCCAAGTCAAACAAAAAAGGACTGAAGTTAAGGTGAGGTAAACAATGAGAAGATAAAGATATGAGATGCAAGTGCCAGGCTGTCTGTCTCTGTCTGTCTGTCTCTCACACACACATTCACTCACTTTCTCTCTCTTCTCTCCTCAATATTTGTTTCTCTGTCTCTGTCTCCCTCTCCCCCATCTCTGTCTGTCCCTCTCTCTATATATCATTCTTATTGTCTGCCTCCATTCCCTTACCAGTTCTTTTATTTAGATTAAAAACTTCCAATATTGTAATAATTCTGACCACAATCATAGTTAACAACTCATATATAACTTTCTGCATTAGGGAATTGTATGGAGCCCTTAAATCATTATGACTTACTCATAATCTAAAAGCTACCATTTGTCAAAGGTCGAATTTAAATATTGGTGTTTCTGACTCTGAGAATAGCTCTCTATCAATTACATGAATCTACTTGATAATTTTTTGTGATAGTATTAATAAACTCACAAACAAACCTACCAACAAATCAACAAAGCACTTTCATTTGATTGTTAAACACTTGTACTTGCAAAATTACATTCAACTTAGCAATATTTTGCATACCTCACCTCCAACCTATAGTATTATAACAATCCCATATTTTTAAATCTTGTAATTATATTATTAAAGCCAAAGGAATTTAAATTCTACTTGGAACTTGGAAGCTGCAATTTATGATATATCTTTTATGTTGAGTACAAAGTAGGTCATTTGCTTCAACGTCATATTATCTTGTAATCTTCTCTGTGTGATACATTTCAGTATATTATTCTCTTTCTGGCAATGCATTTCAGGATAGATGACAGTACATTCCCCACAAAAATCTTATCATCTAAAAAGATCTTACCTTAAATAGAAAGCTAAATGGCTAAACCTGGCAGAACTTTGAAGAAAAATTAGAAAATCTAATGGTGTGCCAACTTGTGTTCATTTATGTTCCATTTGTGAATTTTACTTCCATTGTCTTAATTTTCCACCTACTATTTAATTTTGGCATTTCATTATTAGGGGCTTTAAATTGTTATCTAACAGCACCAATATACAGCTAAATTCCCCCTAATGAGCATAAGTAAAGTAAATCAGTTTGCTCTACCTTGAGTTCATTGTGAAATTGAAGACCTTTAAAGAACTCACTGAACATTTATTTCAAAGATATTAATGGGAGAATGATCTAATAAGGGAAAGAAAATTATGGATGAGTAACACATATAGAAGTGATTTTCCCAAATTCGAGATATGCTTTCAAAATTGTAGGGGTAAGTTAGTGCTTTTACATTATTAATGAATTAGTGGAAATTTTGCTAAATGGTTTATCTTACCAATAGCATCAGTCTCAATCTCACTGTTCCACATGTTTATTTTTTTAAAAAATCCATTGTGTCCCTACTCTTTCCCTTTCATATTGCATGCAAATGTGTGATAGCATACATTTTTATATGCTTTTATCATATGAGGTTTGATCGGTATCCTATGATATGATGATAAATAAATTATATGTGTAAATATGTGTTTGTGTGTGTATATGTGTCTTTCATGATCAGTATTAATGCAGTTATAATACTGGAAATAGCCAATTTGCTACTATAATTGCCTCAAATATGTTTGTATATAAAGTTGAGTTCAAAGAGATTTAAAACAAATCAAACAAACAAACAAAAAGACTTTTATTGAAATTTCCAGTAAGGAGTATATATCTAATATAGCTAACATTTACTTAGCACTTTTTACTTTTCAAAGAATTTTTTATGCATTGTCTCATATGGTCTTATAATAATACTGTGATACAGTGAATATCACTTGAATGTTAGGAATAAGCACTCTGATATTTCTTTAAAGGCACACAATTAAGAAGGGACAGGACTAGAGAAATCAATCTGAATACAAAACTTTTGAACACTGGGATGTTTCCATTATCTCTCAGAGATGTATATTATTTATTTGGAACTGAAGCAAAAAAAAATTATGTAGGACTTCAATAACCAAATTTTGCTTTTTAAAGGAAAAATAAAATGAGAGGAAGTGAAATGAAATGAAATTACTTTTTGTTTTATGCTTAAAGTAGTATTTGCAAAATATCTTTACTCTCAGTGTAGGTGCTGATTTGGGAACCAAGATTACAATTCCTTCAGCTTCTCCTCTCCACTTCACATTAGCAGTATTATTCCGTTTTAATATTTTATACCTGATCTTTTACTACACCATTTTTTTTTTACTTTTCTTAGGGCTGGATATAACTTTCTTTCATGACTATAACTTGTATAAGTGACAGAAGGTTTTTACCACTGGGTATCCAATTTATTTATTGTATTTTATTTATTTATTTATTTTTGCTTTTTGCTGAAGCAATTGAGGTTAAGTGACTTGCTGAGGGTCACACAGCTAGAAATGTTAAGTGTCTGAGACTAGATTTGAATTCAGGTCCTCCTGACTTCAGGATGAGTGCTCTATTCACTGGGCCACCCAATTGCCCTACGGGTATCCAATTTAGAAGACATAGAAAACATTTTCAGTATTTTAGCACTAAAGAAACAATAGAGCTTATTAAGTTTAATTTTCCAGGGGAAAAAAAAAAAGCCTTTCCCAAACCTTGTTCTTGGTCACTCTTCAATTTACAAGGGGATTTTGAAATCTCTCACCACCACAAGGCAAAAACCTGGTCTATAATTCCCCTTTTCCCACCAGGAAAACTCAACTGAAGGCACATTTAATTCTCATATTTGTAGATCTTTTTTTTAAAGCTCCCCCCCAAAAAAAAACCCTGATTAAAACTCTGAGTCTCAATATCTATTACTAAACCAAAAGGGTCTATTAAGCACTATCTAGCTGTTTATCTATTAGTGTGCTAAGCACTGGGAATGAAAATGAAGGTAAAATTTTCTCTTAATCCTCAAGGAACTTACATTCTACTAGGGGAATATGAAAAAAAAAAAAAACAAACAACTCTCTCTCTCTCTCTCTCTCTCTCTCCACAGGATATCTATAAAATAGTGAAAGAAGCAGTATATATGATGTATGGGATAGAGATGATAATTGAGGAAAGTTCTCTTTAAGAATGATTTGTGACAATCCTCTGCATAAGGAGTTTGTTAGGAAGATAGATTTTCCTTTTTTTGTCTGTGCTTTTTAGAACCGGATTTATAGTACTCAAGTCCATATTGAAGTTTCAAACTGGAAAGTCTCTATCCAAGTGTCAGTTTATATTTTTTTAAGAAAAAAGACTAAAGGATCAACCAGAGACTTGAACTTTAGGGAAAACATTATGAGCTTGATTTCACTCAATGATATGTCATAACAGTGGGAACCAGTTCAATATTCAAGTATTATTTACAAATAACAGAGAAGAGTAGGAAAAAAGGGGGAATGGGAGAAGAGAACCTGATATGTAAACTAGAAAAAATAAATAAATGAACAAATAAATACACACACACATATATGCATACATAAACATAAAATAAATTTTATGTAAGGATATTACTGCATTTGGAAGCACAAAAGAATAGATTCTATTCAACTGTACTATTAAAATAAAAGGGCTTGGTCTTATGGAAGCAGCATGCTTTCAAGGAAGAATAATATTCTCCAATATCCCCTTCTGAAAGTGGGATACTTGAACTTCATGACTGCCTGGAGCTTGTCAATTTGCCCAAGAAGTCCAGGGCCTAGAGGAAATTTTTGAGGTACAGAGAATTTGAGGGAGTAGATGTGGAAAATAAATGATAGTTGATAAAATATTATTTTTGGACACAGCTGTATTACCCCTAAAGGTATTATTGTCAGTATTTTTCCATGGAATTATTTTACAACCCTGGTTTTTATGTGTAGATCTTATGAACTACAGACTGTTATGGTAGTCTCCAGTTTACTAGGTCTTATCTTAAAAGAGAAAACTTAAGTTTCTAAGCAAGGCAGAGAAGCCAGAAGGCAGAGATCTGGATAGAGAAATATTCCAGGACAATGGGGCAGCTCATGAGAAGTTACAAGTGTTAAGAAGACTACTATGTTCAAGGATTCTCAATAAGGCTAGTATGGCTAGATTGCAGAATTACTTGAAAAGTCTTTACATGTAAGACAATTAGAAAGTCAGAAATAAGCAAGGTCATGAATGGTTGTAAATGGCAAATAGTGTTTTATGCTTATCTGGAAAATAATATGGAGATGCTGGAATTACTGAGTAGGCAGGGATGATATGATCAGATCTGAACTTTTTCAATGTAGTTGGAAGATAGATTGGAATGGAGAGAAAGTAAACTAGAATCAAAGTATCCCAAAATCATTAAAATGCCACAAAAAGAAAGGTCTTATAGCATCAGAATATTCACAGTAGCACTTTTTGTAGTAATTATGAAATTTGGAATCAATACAGACACCTATCAGGTAGGGATTTGTTACTTGTGATACATGAATATAATGCAATGTTGTTGAACTCTAAGAAATAACAAAAAATATGGCAACAACTATTAACAATACAGTGCCACAAGTAAAGACAAATAAACAGATGTAAAGTGGCATAAGTAGAGACAAGAAAAAAATAATTCTATTTAAAAAAATGACCATAAATTGTAAATGTAAGAAATGAATCAAAAGGGAATTCCACACTTAATGGCCAATTTTTGCCTGGACGAAGAGTTGTTCAAACATTTTTTTTTTCTAGTAAATTTATTTATTTTTAATACACATTATGAATCATGTTGGGAGAGAAAAAACAGAGCAAATAGGAAAAACCATGGTAGAGATAAAATAATAAAAAAAAGAAAAACAGAAAAAAAGAAGTGAATATAGTTTTATTGATTTATATTTAGTCGCCTTAGTTCTTTTACAGGATACAGATGGCATTTTAAGTCCAAAGGCTTGTGATTGCTTTGGATCACTGAACCATTGAGAAGAACCAAGACTTTTATATTTGATCATCACACATTCTTACTGTTATTGTGCACAATATATTCCTGGTTCTTGTTTCGCGCAACATCAGTTCACATAATTCTTTCCAGGCCTTTCTAAAATCATCTTGTTAAAAATTTTTTATAGAACAATAATATTCCATTATTTTCATATATTACAACTTGTTCAGTCGTTCTCCAATCGATGGACATCTATTTTTCATTTCTTTGCTATTATAAAAAGAGCTGCTAATTTTTTTTTTTTTTTTGCACGAGTGGTTCCTTTCCCCTTCTTTAAGATTTTCTTGGAATACAGACCCAGCAATGGCAATGCTGGATCAAAGGATATGCACAGTTAATAGCCCTTTGTGCATAGTTCTAAATTGCTCTACAGGATGGTTGGATTATTTCACAATTACACCAACAATGGATTAATGCCCCAGTTTTCCCACATCCCTTTCAATATTTATCATTATCTTTTAGTGTCATCTTAGCCAATCTGAAAGGTATGAGGTGGTACCTCAGAGTTGTTTTAATTTGTATTTCTCTAATCAATAGTGATTTAGAGCATTTTTTCAATGATTATAGATGGCTTTAATGTCATCATCGGAAAATTGTCTGTTCATATCCTTTCATCATTTATCAATTGGGGAATGACTTGTATTAAATTAATTTTGACAGAGTTTTTTATGTATTTTAGAAATGGGAATTTTATCAGAAGAACTAGCTGTAAAGATTTTTTCCAAGCTTTGTACTTCCCATCTAATCTTGTTTCTGTTTTGTTTGTTTTGTATGTGCAGAATCTTTTCAAATTAATGTAACCAAAGTTGTACATTTTGCCTTCATAATGTTCTCTAGTTGCTCTTTGGTCATAAATTCCTCCCTTCTCCAAAGATCTGACAAATCTAATCTGCTTATGGTATCATGCTTTATGCCCAAATCATATATCCATTATTGACCTTATTTTGGCATGGGGTGAAAGATGTAGGTCTTTGCTGATTTATTGACATATTACTTTTCAGCAGGCAATTTTTGTCAAGTAGAGAGTTATTCCAGAAACTGGAGTTTGGAGGCTTATCAAATACTAAATCATGATAGGTCTTGAATATTCTGTCATGTATATCTAATCTATTCTACTGATCCACCACTCTGTTTCTTAGCCAGTACCAAATGGTTTTGATGACTGTTGCTTTATAATATAGTGTTAAGTTTGGTACTGCTGTGCCATCATCCTTTGTATTTTTTTCCATTAATTCCCTTGATATTTTTGACATTTTGTTCTTCCAGATGCATTTTGTTATTATTTTTTCTAGTTATGTAAAATAATTTTTGGCAGTTTGATTGGTATGACACTGAAAAAGTACCAATTTAAACAGAGCTGTCATTTTTATTATGTTAATTTGACCTACCCATGAACAATTAATATTTTTCTAAATGTTTAGATCTGATTTTATTTGGGTGAGAAGTGTTTTGCAGTTGTGTTAATATAGTATAGTTCTTGGATTTGATTTGAAAGGTAAACCCCCAAGTATTTTATTTTAATATTTTAAATGGAATTTCTCTTTCTATGTCTTGCTGATGGGCTTTGTCAATAATATATAGAAATACTGATGATTTGTGTGGGGTTATTTTATATCCTGCAGGTTTGCTAAAGATAAAAGTTAATTGTTTTCAGTAAAATTTTGGATGATTTTCTAGGATTTTCTAAGTATATTACCATATACTTATGCAAAGAGTAGTAGTTTTATTTCTTCTATTCTAATTCTTTTCTTTTTTTTTTCTTATTTCTAAATCCAGCATTTCTAATACAATGTTGAATGATAGTGGTGAAGTGGTGATAATGGACATCCTTTTTCACCCCTGATCTTACTGGGAATGAGTGCAGCTTTTCTTCATTACAAATAATGGTTGGTATTCTTTTAGATAGATATTGCTTATTATTTTAAGGAAAGCTCCCTTTTTCTTTATGCTCTCTACTGTTTTTAATGGGAATGAGTTCTATATTTTTTCAAAAGATTTTCCTATATCTGTTGAGATTATCATGTTTTTTTGTTTATTATTGATAGAGTTGATTAAGTTGCTGTAATCTCTGTTAAAATTTCATTTTAAATTTTACATCAATATTCATTAGGAAGATTTGTGGTCTGTAATTTTCTTTCTCTGTTTTGGCTCTTCCTGGTTTAGGTATCAGTACCATTTTTGTGAAATAGAAGGAATTTAGAAATATTCTTTCTTTACTTATTTTTCCAAATAATTTACATAGTATTGGAATTAATTGTTCTTAAAATTTTTGGCAGAATTCACTTGTGAATCCATATGACTTTGGAGATTTGTTCTTAGGGAGTTCATTAATGGCTTACTCAATTTCTTTTTTCTAAAATGGAACTATTGAAATCATTTATTTCTTCTGTTAATCTGGACAATTTATATTTTTCTAAATATCCATCCATTTTGTTTTCATTATCAGATTTGCTGCCATACAGTTGGGAAAAATAGATCCTAATTATTGTTTTAATTTCTTTTTTGTTGGTGATAAGTTCATCCTTTTCATTTTTGATGATGGTGATTTGGCTTTTTTTTCTAATCAAATTAACCAAAAGTTTACCTATTTTGTTGATTTCTTGGTTTGTTTGTTTTAAAAAAACAAATTCTTAATTTTATTTATTCAGTTTAATAGTTTTTTAGTTTCAATTTTATTAATCTGTCTTTTGAGTTTCAGAATTTCTAATTGGCATTTAATTGAGGATTTTTGATTTGTTCTTTTTCTAGCTTTTTTAGGTGCATGCCCAATTCATTGATTTCCTCTTTCTCTATTTTATTCATATTGCTATTTACAGATATAAAACTTCGCCTAAGGACTTCTTTGGCTGCATCCCATAGGTTTTGGTATGTTGTTTCATTATTGTCATTCTCTTGGATGAAATTATGGATTTCTTCTGTGATTTGAAGTTTCACCCACTCATTTTTTAGAATTAGATTGTTTAATTTCCAATTTGTTTTTAGTGTAGCTTTCCATACCTTTATTAAATATAATTTTTATTGCAATGTGGTCTGAAAATTTAGCATTTATTATTTCTGCCTTTCTGCTTTTGATAGCGAGGTTGTTATGCTTTAATACAGAGTGAATTTTTGTGAAGGTGCTATGTACTGTGGAGAAAAAAAGGCATATTCCTTTCTGTTCCTATTTAATTTTTTTCCAGAAGTCTATCATATCTAAGTTTTCAAGCATTCTCTTAACCTCCTTAGTTTCCTTTTTTGCTTATTTTGTGGTTAGATTTGTCTGATTCTGAGAGAGGAGGACTGAGGACCCATTAGTATAGTTTTGCTCTCTATTTCTTCTTGGAACTGGCTCTAAAGTCTTCTCTAGGAATTTGGCTACTCTCCCATTTGGTGCATACACATTTAGTATTGTTTCTATTTCTTTGTTTATGTTATGTTTTATCCAGATGTGCTTTCTTTCCTTATCTATTTTAATGAGATCTATTTTTATTTTTACTTTATCTGAGATCAGAATTGCTACTCTTGCTTTTTTTATTTCAGCTGAAGCATAAGGAATTCTGTTCCAACCTTTTACCTTTACTCGTATCTGTCTTTCTGTGTCAGATTTGTTTCTTGTAAACAACATATTGTAGGATTCTCTTTTTTAATCCACTTTGTTATTCATTTCTGTTTTTTGGAAGAGTTTCTCCCATTCTCATTCACAGTTATGATTACCATCTCTGTTATTTCCCTCTATTATTTTTTTCTCCCTTTTAAATACTTTTGTTCTCTCTTTCCACCCTGTCCTTAGTTGTGTTTTTTAACTCATCCTACCATCACCTTATATCCTATTACCTCTCCTTTTTCTCTTAGTAGTGGTTTTTTACCCACTCCACCTACTACATTATCTCCTAGTGTTTTTTTTTAACCACTCCCCCTCACTTTATCTTGCATCAACCCTTCCCCCCCTTCTCTTACCTTTTCCCCTAGTGTTTCTGTTTTAGCTTCTATCCTGCCCCTCAATTTTTCCCCCTTTCTCCTCCTCCTTCTTTATGAGGTTAGATAAATTTCTATACACAACTGAAAGGTTAAGTTATTCCTTTGTAGTAGCAAAGCTGATGAGATTAAGGTTCAGACAATGCTCATTCCCCTTCCTTTTGTGCCTCAATTGTAATATGTATTTTGTTCTCTTAGTGTGAACTACTTGTCCCATTATTCCTCCTTTTCCCTCTTTTTCTAATACAGATTTTTGTGTACCCTTTAATGTGTTTTTCTTTGATGTCATCCCATCAGAGTCCATTCAGAATCACATCCTCAGTTCATATGCTCCCCCTTTGTCTGCCCAAGTACAGATACAGTTCTCAAGAGTTACAGATATTGTTTTCTCATCAAGGGATGTAAGCAAATTAGCCTTTAAATAAGAAATATTTTTTCTTGTTTACTCTTCTATGCTTCTCAAGTCCTTCATATGATAGATTACATTTTCTATTAAATTCTGTTTTTTTTTTCAATAGAAATTACTGACATTCTCTTACTTCATTGAAGCTCCATCACCTTTCCTGAAAGATGATGCTAAGTCTAATTGGCTAGGTAATTCTTAGTTCTCATCCTACATTCTTTGCATTCCAGTTAGATAGGCTGATAATTTTTAAATGTCTCTTCTGGATCTATTTTTCAGATTGTCTATTTTTCCAATGAGGTATTTCAATATTTTCTTCCAATTTTTCATTTAATTTTAGTTTGTTTGACTGATTCTTGATGTCTCATAGAGTCATTAGCTTCCATTTACCCTGTTCTAGTTTTTAATATATGATTTTCTTCAGTTAGCTTTTGTATTTTACTGTTTTTTTTGTTTTTTTTTGCATTTGGTTAACTCTACTTATGAAAGTGTTGTTTTCTTCAGACAATTTTTTCCTTCCTTTTCCAAACTGTTGATTCTCTCAGGCATACCTCTCATTTCCTTTCTAATTTTTTCTTCTCTCTTATTTGACTTTTAAAGTCTTTTGTGAACACTTCCAAGAAGCCTCTTTAAGCTTGAGACCAATTCATATCACTTTGAGATTTCTTCCATATATTTGTCCTCATCCGAATTTGTGTTTTGATCTGCCCTGTTACTATTATAGCTTTCTAGGCTGAAGGTTCTTTTCTGTTTTTTAATCATTTTCTTTCTTTTTCTTTTGACATTTCTTCTTTCTTACTTCTGTGGTTGAGTTCTGCTCTTGGGTTAAAGGGGGCTACTCTTCGAAGCTTCTTGTGAAGTTATGAGCCTTAACTTTGATTACAGGGGCCCCTTGGGTTTGCAGGGAGTAGCTTTGCCTGCTCTTTTCAAGAAACAGTCTGGTTTCCCAGAGTTTGTCTTCTGAGCTGTAACTGGAAGATGCCCCACTGATTTGCTCTTCTACTGAGGTAGAACTGAGGGTCTTAGTTGCTGATTTGCTGTGGTTGAGACCCTCTCACTGACTTTCCCAGAGTCTGAGCTGGGCTGAGCACCCTTTTCACCCCAGTAAGACTGACCTTTCTTGAAGTTTTTCCAGTCTTTCTTGAGCTGGAGAGTGGTTTCATTCTCTGTTCAGAGGCTTGATTTCATGTGGCTTTTGAGGAAAACTGGAAGAGCCAGAGGAGCTTTCTGTCTTCACTTCACCATCTTTAGCTCCACCTTCAAAAATCCAAAAATTTCCTAACTCAGATATAACCATTTTACTCCTACACTGGAATGTAAACCTTGAGCAAAAGGGCCACTGCATGATACTCCTTTTTTTGGCACTCATTGATTCCTAGGTAAGAAGTTATGGTGGAGGTAGTAAGAGTAAGAAAGAGAAGAGAAATCTGAGCTTTTCTTTGGGACCCTAACAGCTCTTTCAATCCATGAAGGGAGAAAGACTTTGGGAAGAAGTTGATATGTAGAGAACATGGTAGTCATTATTATTCCCCTAATCCCAGTTTGCCACAATGGGAATATTAGGGGAATTTTCCCCCTTGGATGAGGTCTGAAATGCTCCACACTCTCAAAGAGAGATCTCATTCACCCTATATCATCCAGTATGCATTTATTCTCTGATTTTTGTTTTGCTTTTGATTTGGAGAGATGGTATGTATATTCACTGTGAAACTGGCATCTGTGGAAAGGGGTTCAAACAATGGATATAGAGCTTGGAATATTCTTCCTCACTTAGTAACAGAAATCAGAAGTGCATCTAGAATCTAAAATTTACTTCATTTAGACTAATGATATTTAAGGGAGCACATAGAAACAATTCTTTCCCAGGACGTTCTTTTTCTCAGAAGAAATGAGTGAACATTTACTGTCCTTAATTTCTTGCTTTTTTTCCTGACAAAAATAAAATTCTGCTTTTGAAAGGTACAGAGGAAGAAAATGACAGAGATGTCTATTTCTGCCTTGCTGAAAGCCATATATCTAGACAGACCAATAGGGACACATATAACTGACATGATAAAAATAAAATAATAATAGTATCATTCCTTTACACAAGATTTATTTATTTCTTATAATACATAAGTCTTCATTATAATTATTCCTTTGCATTGTAGTCCCTCCTTCTCTTATAATAATAGTATTTTATATTGTTCTCCTTATACTGGCCTTCTAACAGTTTCTCAGATCTCTAGATTATAATTCTGCACCTTTGTACAAATTGTTCTACTATCCAGAATGCACTTTAATCTCATCTTTGCCTCTTGGAAATGCTTTTCTTTGGTGATTCAGACAAGTTCCATTGGTCTAGTGATGGAGAGAGCCATCTGCATCCACAAAGAGGATTGTTCGGACTGAGTGGGGATCACAACATAGTATTTTCATATTTTTTGTTATTGTTGTTTGCTTGCATTTTGTTTTCTTTCTTATTTTCCCCCTTTTTTCATTTGATTTTTTCTTGTGCAGCATGACAATTCTGTAAATATGTATAGAAGAATTGCACATGTTTAACATATAATGCATTACTTGCTATCTAGGAGAGGGGATGGGGAGAAGAGGGAGGAAAAAAATGTGCAATATAAGACTAGAAGGATGAATGTTGAAAACTATGCATATATTTTGAAAATAAAAAGCTTTAAAAATAAAAAAAACTGTAGATAATAATAATTATAATTATAAAAAGAGATTTTTTTTTGCCAGATATGGTGGCTCGTAACTGAAAACCCTACTACCAGAGACATAGATATTGATAAATATCATGGAAGGAGGAGTTTTGAGCTATAGTGACATAGTATGATTAGCTCTGTGCATTAAATTCAGCATGAATATGAACATCTGTGTACCTAAGGTGGGGTGAATGGCTCCAAGTTAGAAAAAGTGCAGGTCAAAGCTCCTCTCTAATGAGTAGGAGCAAACCCATAAGAATCTTTTGTAATTTTAGCCTGAATGAAATGGGGAAACCAACTTTAAAGAAAGCTTCTATTTTCAATGTATGGAACTTTTTCTGATTTCCCCCACTTTTCCGGCTCTGGTAATTACTTTGTATATAATTGTTTTTAGTGATCTGTTGCATATGCATTTTGTATATATGTTGCATGTGGCTAGCAGAACATGTAAACTCCTTGAAGGCTGAAACTTTTTAATACTGGCTTTACATCCTATGTTCTATATCAAGGATAGTGTCTTGCACATACAAGATAAATCCCAAATAAGTTGAATTTGCTAAATTCTTGTTACCATCATAAGTTCTTTTTCTGATTATTATGCATGTGTGAGTGTGCTTTTTTTTGTTTGTTTTTAAATTAGATAATGCTATAATCTGTCAAGGCAGATATTTTAATTTATTCTCTGGCATTGATTGTTTATAGCTTTGGTTTCTGTTTCAAACTTTCCTTGTTTTTGTTAAAGTTTCTCAAACTCTGTTAAATAGGAATGGAACAGCAATTGACATCCCTGATTAACGCTTGTTTTTAAAGGGTATGCTTTTAGTGTTTCTCCATTGTGTAACATATTTCTTCATGGATTCAAATATATACTTAATCATTATGAAAACAGCCTCCAAGTATTATATTTTAGTGTTAATAAATGAGTTGTGTATTTTATTGAAGGACTATGTACTACATTATTTTATTTTTGATATGATTTATTACATTGATTTTTTTTATCCTTTCATTTCAGTTATAAATTCTACTTTGTTGTATAATTCAGCAAATCCTCTGAAACTTATATTGTTGTATTTATCTGAGGCATTGATTCAATGACTTGCCAGCGTTTACAAGACTAGTGTAAAAGAATCAGGACTTAAATCCAGGTCTTTCTAACTTGAAGTCCAGCCCTCTATTCTTTTCCACCATGTTATCTATATTCCACCACACCATGTAATGGATATTGATGATGATTAGCCCTAATCATCATTTATTGGTGACTAGCCCTAATGCTTATTAAACCTTTCAATTGTTTTCTTGCTTTCTGTATTTTTTTATTTATTTTTTTTTATTTGCAAAACATATGTATGGGTAATTCTTCAACATTAACCCTTACAAAGCTTTCTGTTACAAATTTTTCCTCCCTACTCCCTACCCCTCCAGTAGATGGCAGGAAATCCACTACATGTTAATTAGGTTAAAATACTTGACAAATCGAATATATGTATACATATTTCCACACTTATTGTTGTGCAAGAAAAATCTTATCTACAAGAAAGAAAAATCAGATAAAGGAAACACAATGCAAGCAAACATCAATCGAGAGCATGAAAATGTTATGTTGTGGTCCATATTTCACATCCCTCTCCCTGGGTGTATATGGCTTTCTTCACTGAACAATTGAAAGTGGTTTGAAACATTTCATTGTTGAAGAGAGCCGTGCCCATCAGAATTGATCGTCATATAGTATTGTTGTTGCCATGTATAATGATCTCCTGGTTCTGCTCATTTCACTCAGCATCAGTTCATGTAAGTCTCTCCTGATTTCTGTGTTACTTCTCAAGCATTTATTAAATACTTAGACTTACATTTTAGATACTGTGTTAAGCAGGGGAGATGTGACCAAAGGCAAAAATATACTATGCCCTCAATGATCTTGCATCCTAATGAAAGGCAACATGAAATTAAATATTTCATATCCAATTCTGGTGATCTATCATTTTATATTGTTTTATTTTTAATTATTTATGTTTCTAAAATTATAAAGTCTAGACTAATTTTTAATCTTTTTTTTTCTGTATTAATAAAGACATTCAATTTTATGACCTTGTACCAGGCAGAATACCAAAGATTTTGATATCTGTAGTGCCATTATCTTTTACCTGTCATGTAAAAAGATTGCTTTCATCCAGTAATTATTCTGAGTCATTTTGTTGCATCCATATAGGCCAATAACTTTTATCCCTTGAGTCATTACTTACTACTAATTCATTGAACTTTGATTTGTAAATATATTGTCAATATTATTTTTTCCATATACTTTTCTATCTTTTTCTTTAGCTTTCTTAAGGCTTAGCTTAGAATGGTTTTTGTGCAGGTTCTCAGAATGCTGGAGAAAGGCACTGTTTTTTTTTTTTTTTTAGGTAAATTACTTTTTCACCTTTATGGTGTCTTACCTTCTTAAATATCATAGTATTTTTTTCTATCATGGCATAGTATTTTTCGCTGAATAGCCAATTTTGAATCATAGATCATAAATCTAGAATTAGAAGGGATCTTTTAGCTCATTTTGTACAATTCTCTCATTTTACAGGTGAGGAAACTGAAGGCCAAGTAGGTGAAGTGACTTATGGAAGTTATAAATGTAGTCTCAAGGAAGCATTCAAATCCAAGTCATTGAGTATAAGTTCTTCATAATTTTTATTGAAGATACCACTTCACAAGTGTATAATACTTAATTTTATGAAACATATCTCACCAGTTCCACAGTTTTCCCTTGAACTATGTGAAAATTTTGATGCAATATTGGTTACTATTCCTTTGTAAGTGGTACCTGAATCTCCTCAAATACTTCATGTTTTCCTTTTTGTCTCTGTAATGTTAGAATTTAATTATGATGTTAAATAAGAGTATTTTTGATTTCCCATTTTTGGTGTCCTAAGATTCTTTTGATTAATATTTTTTTTCAATTGTTTTTGCAGCTTTCAGAAATACCCATAGATAATTTTTCAAACATAGTTTTTATATTCTTCCTTCATCCACATTTTTGAAAATTTCAGGCGTCAATATCTTTATCTGTCTCCTATTTCTGCTATATAAATCTAGGAATGCATTCTAATATTTTGGATAATTCAGTGGGAGATTTTTGGATCTAAAAATCCAATTCTTTTGCATTGTGTCTGCTTTCAGAAATAACAAATTTACTGGAGATGGCTTCTTTTTTCCATGTTGTCTTCATACATGTTGTGGCCTCAATTATTCCTTCTGGATGTTTAAATTTCTTTTACATCTAACTTTTTTTTCCTCCAACATTATTTGATTTTGTCTTTTTTCCCTCCAAGATCTCCTTTGTTTGTTCTTATGATTTTTACTTCTTGCTACTCTCTTAATATGTCATGTATAAAAATTTGAAGATTTTATTCTTTCCATTATTTTTTTCTCCTATTTTAGATAATTCATTCAATTGCTGGTAAGAGTATTTTTATTAACTTTTTGTTAATTTGACATATTGCTTCACTCATTGCAATCTACCCTTATATTGTTTATTAGTTGTATTTTTTTCTCCTCTATACCTCTCCCACTCCATTTGTTGGTTTATGTATCTGTGTGGAAGAGAGCAGTTAAGCAGCTAACTCTTAGAATTTCTCATTCTTTCATGACAGAGTGGACCAGTTTCATAAATGAGTTATTCAGTAACTCGTACCTTTGTTCATCTTACTTAAACCTTTTAAAATTTTCTCAAATCCATAAGAATTATAATATTTTAAGGAGCTGTGAATTAAACATTGTTGGTGATCTTTCCATAAATCCCATTCTCCTGAGCAAATAGTCTCCAAGAGTTGTTATATGTGGGAAAATATAGCATTGTTCAACCAGCCTGATGATGAGTTGGTTTAATCTTGTCTAGTGTGGTCCTTGGGCAAAAGGCACAATTTATCATTGGTTTGTATTCAAAATCTTTTTTAGCTAGGAAAGGACATGCCAGAGCTTGCACTTCATTTACTTAGATTTTGAGAACCCAAAATTTTCACTCTTCTTCAAGTAATGAACATCAGAACTAGACTTACTGATGATAAGTGCATGCATATAATGCTTTATATATATTCTTTCTCAAGTAATTTATCAATCTTTACCTTCAATGAATTGGTTACTGAAGTCTGAATTCCTTAAAATTTTTTTATTAAGTATTTCTGTGTATGGCACACTGCACTAGATGTTGAGAATACAAAGAAAAAATGAAATAATTTTAACTCTTATGTAGCTGATAGGGAACAACAGGTGCAAAATTAAGCATATACATTATAATCTAAATAAATAAAAGAGATTTTGAGACGCTGAAGATCTAGGATCAGGAAAAACTTCATGTAAAAAGTAGTTTTTTCAAAGTGAATCAAAAAGGAGAAGGTGAGGGGGGTTGTTAATTTCAGAAGTAAGGTGCAATCTGTAGAAAGGAAAAGAGTAATAGGTGTGTAGAACATCAGTAAAGATAGTTGAGCCATATTGCAGAGAGACAGTTTCAGGAGGAGACTAATATATGATAAAAGGGGAAAAGTTGTTTGGGAATGGTTTATGAAGGGATTTCAGGGGTAAACGAAGAAATTTATATTTAATCCCAGAGAAAATAGGAAATTGTTGGAGTGTGTGGCGTAGGGAAATTACATAGATATTACTTTGGGAAAAATCTGTGAAATCTGTGTGGAACCTAGGTTGGAGAGGGCAGAGACTTAAGGCAAATGATCAGTTAGAAGCAGATTATAATATTCCAAATGAAAGGCAAACTAATTTACAATATTGGAAATGGGTAGTTTCTTCTTCAATCTTTTTCTATATAAAAAGAATATTTTCATGGCAGAATATTTTTCTACTTACCACTTTTTTACTTACTAAGAGGTCTTAAGCCTCTCTGGCTTGCATATCATGTTAATACTTTAGTCATAAAACCTGCATTTCTTCAATATTTGTTCTTTGTGTTTGAAGATTAGTAATATATTTACCTGAATCAGGATTATCTTCACCAAATGAAAAGTGCCTACACTAAAGAAAACATGTTTAGCTGATTTAAATCTATGTCTATTAAAATAACATAAGTATTACTTTTTTCAAGAATTTGTCATTATAATGATGATCAAGAGATGGAAAAAGAAAATGTGGTTTCCCAGAAAGAACATTTAACCTTTATCTCTAGGATTTTTCTTCACTTTTCACTGGGCATGAATGCTTATTTTAACAAATATAATGCACAGTTTTTGTCCTATTTTCAAGGATTTCCCTCCCCTTTTCCTTATAGAATGAGGCATTTTTGATGTTCTTCAAGGTGAAAATCTGAGGTGGATTGAAGTTAATGTTCCATAGATTGTTCAACATATGCCTTGCCAAAGCATTTTCTTTTTCTCTTGATGCATTTCTAATCAGGGCTGCTATTCATTTGGAATCAAGTAAAATGATGTGATTTCCACTGGGGATCAGAGTGAGATCATTAAGTACCTGAGAAGTGTAAAAATCTTGGTCTGAATAGATAGTACTTACCTAGTCAGAGGCACCATTAAAGTCAACAAGAGTTTTCTGCCCTGAGGAAACTTAAAATAATTAATGTAATTCACTCTGGTTCTTGATACTAATAATGGAGGGAATGCTATTTCTCAACTGTGTAAAAATTCCAATTTTATTTTCTTTTTATTTCTTTTTTTAAGCACTGAAAGTGGTTGTATGCATAAATTAAGGAGTATATCCATATCTGTGGCTCATTGTAAAACATTTGGCAATTGAGGAGTATATTTGGTAAAGTGTCTTCTTGGTTTTTCATTTCTGATGCTTCATTATGGTGAGGAGGTAAACCTGGGTCCTTTAATGTCATAGCAGCTGAGGTCACATTCTAGCAGTAAAAAGTATGGACCTGGTGATAGTTGATGGACTTACCAGTCATATAAGGTCTTATCTAACTAGGTTTGGAGAGGCTCATGATATGATTAGCTCAAATTTTAAAATTCACTCTCCCCAACCAATTAAAGACTAGTTATTAAGAAACGGAGGTGGTGAAATGTGAATTGATGAAGAGGTTATTCACACTAATAAAGTTACATATTTTAGAACTATTGAAATTCAATTAGTTTCTTAAATGTCCCTCTTAGGTGTTTGAATATGATCTATACTAGGTAAATTGTGTTTTTTAATAATAATAAATTTTGTAGCATAAATGTAGAACATAGAAAATCAAATATATGGAAAGACCTTGAGAGGTAATTGAGTTCATTAATATGCCTTTAACCAAGATTAGTATGCTCTTTACAAAGAATTTCAGAGAAAGACCTTTAAATTTCTGCCCATAAGGCCAGAACATTCTACTTTTTGCTTAATTTAAATTCATATTGCTAAAGATTGTCAGGTTCTTTGACCTCTATGCAAGAACCCTTTGCATTATTAAATATGTTCTAGCCTTCTCTTCCCCAAGTCTTACTAACTTATCTATCCAATCCTTTTTTTCAATTGTATCATCCTCTCTATGATCCTTGCCGAGTATAAGTAAAACAAAGAGATGAGACCATGCCTTGGAACTATTTAGTAAAGACTACAGAAATTTATTCTGTTGTGTATTATCTGCATCTATTAGAAACCTTGTACCTTTACTATTAACTATGTAACATTACTAATGCAGCAAATTAAAGAGTGATGCATTGTGGACAGTGATTTTCTGGCACAAAATAAAATCTATATAATTTTAAAAAGTGAGTGATTCACCTCTTCACCCAACTTACTTCAGAATTCAGAAAGCTGCCTACCTTCCTTCCCCTAATCTTAAATTAAGTGAGCTTCAGCTAGAGCTTATACCTTATTATATACATCAGAGAAGTCACAGAAGAGCCATCATCATGAGTTTGGGAAAATTTTAAATTAGAATTGGGTTTCTGTTTCCATTAAGAAACACACTAAAAGAATTCATTAACATAATCAATATAGGTAGAATTATTGTCAAAGTTTCTCTAACTTAATACCAGAGATACCACATGAGATAGAGGTTCATTAATATAATAGAAAAGGGGGGAAAATAGTAATTATTGAATGTTGCAAACAATAGTCTAGAAATGAAACACCATCTTTTAATTTTTTTTCTCTCTTGCTCATTAGTCAGGAATCTCACATAATTACATGATAGACATTGACCTATCATAAAAGATTCAGTTCTCCACTGATTTTTCAACCTATTTTAAAAATACTTTGCTATCCTATCTACTTTGTTGTCGGCAACACTTCTTGCAAGTGCACAATTCATTAATCTTAAAGAAGAAAATTTTAGGTGTGGTAGAATTGTAGTTGTGCTAGTATTTGAGGAAGATTAAAATACACACACACAAACACGCACACACAAACACACACACACACACACACACACACACTATGCAATTCTGTTTCCTTAGACCTGTTTCCTCATTTACTACTTACTGACCTTTAGGTACCAGACAGAGCTCTTACTCATCCTTTCATTGAGAATAACTGAGTAGGTTATTCAAATTTTCCCATTCCATTAATGACTTACAGTAGGAGGGAAGAGCAAATAGAAATAAAGGAAGGAAAGAAGAGTCCTTGCTATATGTATAATTGAGCACAACAATTTTCTGTAGATTTCATTATCCACTATTAATTTTTCAAGTAATTTTAAATGATTTGCATCTAATTTAAATGATTGAATCAGATCTTAGAACTCCAGAAGAAAACCTCTTTAAAACATAATAGATTTTTATTTTTAAAATACATGCAAAGACAGCTTTCAACATTCACCCTTACAAAATATTGTGTTTCAAATTTTTCCACCTCCCTTTACCTCTCCCTCTTCCCTAGAGAGTAAGTAATCCAGTATACATTAAATGTGCAATTTTTCTAAATATATTTCCACATTTATCATGTTATTCAAAAAAATCAGATCAAAAAGGAAAACATGAGAAAGAAAAAAAAGCCAGCAAACAATAACAAAAAAGTGAAAATATCATATTGAATATTTTCATTCAGTCCCCATAGTTCTCAAAAAATATCTTTTAAAAAAAGGTTACATAAGAACAAGGAAAGGAGTGGATTACTCAAATTATGAAGTGTTTGAATGGGTACCCAATAGTACCCCATATTTTCCATCAGCAGCTTTTTGGCTTCCAGGGGAACATCACATCCTACCCAAAATAAGCTGATCACGGAAAATCTTATCGTCATGATGATTTACCCAAATTTTGACACTGAACGTCTTCCTAACTCCCTCAGTAGCTTTTCTCTTCTGATTAGAAGATCGGAAAGTAGAACATTAAATTTCTTCTAAAGTCTTGCTTTATAGAGCATTTAAGTCTGAACTTTTCAGGTATTTTCTATAAGCTTCTCTCTTTGGTTTTGATTCCATAGAACATTTTATCCCCTAATGCTCTCCTCCCCCTTTCAGCTTCCTTTTGTGTGCTGTCTTCTGCCATTTTATTATATGCTACTTGAGGGCAGCAACTGTCTTTTGCTTATTTTTATCCTTAGTATTTGGCATAATATCTATCAAATAGAATGGGATTAAATAAATATTTACTAAATCTATCTGGAACAGACTATTTAGATGGGAAAAAATGCAGTTGCAGTTGAACAAGAGATCATGGGCTAGATGATTCTTGAGAAATTGAAAAACATTTTTATTAACCTTGAACTTCCTATGAAAGCAAAAGATAATAATCTTAATATCAGTATTCAACTAGTCTTGCTGCCTGAGAGCAAGAGATGGAATACAATAATCTCCCAATAATTTGAAATGATTATCTCATAGAGGGAATGAGAAGGAAATTGGTAGATGACAGCAGATTGCAATATATAACCAATGATAAATTTCAAAGAAAACAAGAGTATGAGGTGTTCATGAAACTATATAACAAGAAAAGATAGACCAGGAATATGAGGTAGTTGGAAGATGACAGGGGAACAGTTAGAGTACTTCCCTGTATACTTGAAATGCTAAGATTTACAGTTTATTGAGGAGAAACACTTATGGATAGATTATGATCTGTATTGTTAAAGGAAAGATGCAAAAAAGTGAGATTATAGAGACATTTGATTAATTTTAATAAATTACAGAAACAACTCATATACAACACATTAGCACTCTGATAAATTAACCCTTCTTTTAGAATTATTGGTAGCATTTTTATACAAATCTTTCTATTATGAATTGGAACTCTAGAAAAAGGACTTCCTTTATTGGGGAGGCTATCTAATTAATGAGAAGTCAGAAACAAATCTGAGAAATGGGTAGAGCTGCTAAGCAGGGCTAAGAAAAGCATGGAAATCAATTGACCTAATATGTAGTCCCAATATTTCCTCTGCTAATGAGCTGAGAATACAAGGTGAAAACCACAACTTAGTAAAAGGCATTTTAAGAAGGCATATGATTTAGAACACGGATTTTAAAAAGTCAAGTCAATGTTCTGAGCTTGAAATGAGAGCTATTGTCTTGAAGGCACAGAATGATTATCTTAATTTTCTAGCACTTATCTTTTACAAATAGTTAACCTTTGACTTCAGTTGTACTATGAGAAGCAGGGAATTCTTCAAAGATAAGGAGAACCAGGAGCAAGAAATGTTATTTTGGTAGAAGGGGTAAAGCAAAAGGGAATGGCAATATCTATCTATCTATCTATCTATCTATCTATCTATCTATCTATAATTTAAACTTTAATTGTAATGACAAATAATAATTGCCCAGGAAGGGCTCAAGGCTGGGATGATATCTTTGCAGCATGAACAAAATAGAGATTAATAAATATAATAAAAAAGAATATTAATTCTAATAATTCAGTCTACAGAAGTAAATATTCAAATGAGAGATAGAAAAAATAATAGGTGTATGTCCAGTAATTACTCTATGGGAAAAAAATAGCATAGAGCAAACAATATCCTGCTCATTCTTGGAGACATAATTAGCAGTGGAGAAGATCATTAAAATATAGACTGTTTATATCATTGAATATATAGAAATGTTTATCTTTCTACAGCTTTTAAACATTTTAGAAGAATATATTCCTTTGGGAACATTTGGCAATATCTATATGTATGAAATACTAATCATCATTGTTCTTATTTTAGACATGGATTCTGTTATCTCCTATTCATCTTATGTTTTGCTAATGATTATTGAAGGAGTATACAATCATTCAGATTTTCAAAGTTAAAACTGGGCTGTGTGATGCCAAAATCATGGAGAACACAAGGGGTCCTTAAACTGATAAAACATGCAAGTTGACATTATCTTTTATTTTAATGGAAAAATTATACATGTGATGCAATTTTTATGTAAGTAAAGAAGGCTTTTAGCATATGCATATGAATAATTAAGATGAATTTTAAAATTGCACCAGGTCACAAAAATAATTCATACATATATTTCATTTTGCCCAGTTTCCCAGTAAATGTGTACATATATACACATGCATAAATAATTTAAATAATTTTTCCAAACTCAATTCTAAGTTCTGTATAACACATAGCAAATGTACATGTAATTATTATTATAATAAACTCCACTTGTGCAGATATATTGTTTATATCCTGAACGATTACTATTCTCAGTCTCAGTGATCTCCCCAAGGCATTGTGAGATGTGGTCCCAGTTACAAAGTTTCTACAGTGAAGAGAAATAAAAAGAACAAGAGATTTTGATATAGATGACCTGAGTTTGAATCTTAATATTACTATTAATTACTTAGATGCCACTGACTTCTAGTGGTCTCAGTTTCCATGACCCTTCATCTTTTTTCTTCCCCTTACCTTTGACATAATTGCATTTTATTTCTTGCGTCTATATACAGACAAATTCTATCATTTGTACTTCCTGGGTCAAAATCAACTCATAGGTAGCAGAAAAATCCAATTTTAAAAAGGGAACCCAAATTGATCAGTACAGTTTACCATAAAATTGTGGTGCACTGTCCACCTGCTGCCATGCTCCCTCAAGGAGGAAGAAGAGGGAAACAATAGCTGAGGCAATGAAAAGAGAGTGCCTTGAGGATTCCAGGAGAGTCACTACCAATTATCCTGCAGAAGTGGGCAAATATTATTTGTCATTACAATTAAAGGTTAAATTATAGATAGATAGATAGAAATATACAAAAGTATGTATATACATGTGTATATTCATGCCTGTGGACTCAAGTCTGAGTTCAGGTACAGCAGAAGCCATGGCCTTACAACATGACAGAAGTGACAGGAGGTGAGAGAGAAGAATCTTGAAGGCATCTCTGGAAACAACTGAGTAATGATTCAGCACCTCCACAAGACAAGGTGTCTTGAAGGGAAGAATGCAATAAATGTCTTTTGGAGCTCCTCCCCAGTAACAGATTCCCCAACTCATATCAAACAGGTATTTACTTGTCCCTTTGACACGCTAACTGGATTGCTCTCCAGGTAACTGGAAGGACAGATGGGTTGGAAATAATGGTTGTTTTCCAGGACACATAGAGCATGACTCCTGAATTTACTGCTTGGTCTCATGGACTATCTGTCTGACTGTCTCTGTCTGTAAATGGGAAAGGGAGGAAAGACCTGCAGTTTTAATATTGTCCTAGACCCTGAACTGAGGTCCTGGCACTAGCTATCTCTGGATCTTAGGCTCATAGGATGTCTTCAAGATTATTCTTATATCCCTACTTGGTAGCAAGATTTATTTGCGTGATAGTCTGACCCTTGGAGAGGATGATATAGGAGAAACTTGCCTCCTATAGTTCTGGGACTGCCAACAGTGGTTGAGAGTCTGGAATATTTTTTACATTTATGAAATCAAAGATTTCCCATAAACATAGTTTGGCTAGTATGTCAGACCTATTACATTGTGAGTTGGTCTAACTATTATGGAGATCATTTTGGAATTTCACTTTAAAAAAATGACTAAAATGCTCTCAGCCTTACAGTTGTTGTCCCAGGGATTCCCTGAAAGGTATATACTCCAAGGATAAGGACCAAAAGTTAAATCCCATCAACATATTTATAGCAGTGTGTGTGTGGGTGTGTATGTGTGTGTGTGTTTCAAAGGTAAAAGAATGGAAAGATAGATAGCTAGGTAGGTAGGTAGATAGATTATAATAGATTATAGATAGATAGACAGATGCACATTAATTGTTGAATGGTTAAACATTCTGATATTACTATAAGATTTTTTTTTTAAAGGATACCTATGACCTGATACAGACTGGACTAAAACATAACCAGGAAATGATAGACAGGCACAGTGACAGCAAAAATGCAAATAGACAAACTGAGAACTACAATCATCCTTACAAACTGTGTCCCCTCCAAACAAATGTAGGTGTCTCCATGGCTCAGTACCTTCTCTTTTTCCTCTATGCTTTATTTGGATGAGCTCATCAGCATGCTTTAGAGAGAATTCTGATCCCAATTTCTTAGGTTAGCTTCATGGAGACCTATAGATAAAGAGGTCTTTTGGTGTTAACACATTGTTATTAAAATTAGCTACTAAGCATTTAAATTAAAGGTGTAGGTAGAGAGCATGGGTCCTTGAATATGAGCATGAACTTGTTTTTTAAAATATTTTGATAACTGCATTTCAATATAATTGCTTTCATTTGTAATCATAAGTATTTTATTTTATGCATTTAAACAATATTCTGAGAGGAGTTTGTAGGGGAACTATGATGTTCTCTCATCCCCCAAAAAGGTGATGAACCCCTGATATAGAGAGAAGAAAATAAGGGTCAAAAGACAAAGAAAATGATAGGAAATTACAGCTCAATTATGGTCTATGTACTTTAACTTCAAGAAGCTGTCATTTTTTACTCTATGAGCGCAGATTGTTATCCTATTTTTCTTTAGTAGACAGTGCCCATTAACTACTCAATAAAAAACACATGCAAAAAACCATGTTCCATATGCACTATGATATTCATAGTATCTTTTTGATGGCAGCCAATTACTTCAAATAAAGGAGATGTTAAACCATTAATCAACTGAGGAATGGTTAAACAAACTGTGGCATAAGAACATTATGGATTATTACTACTCTATTAAAAATAATGAACACAAAGAATTTAGAGAAGTATGGGAAGATATAAGAAGTGATACAGAATAAATATAGAATAAAATAAGTAGATGCAGATAAAGAATATACACAAAGACTGCAACAATGTAAATGATAAACATAATAACAATAAAACAAACTAGAGTCATATGTAATTATAATGGACAAGCTCAACTAAAAACCTGATCTCTTTAAAAAAGAGGTGGAAGAGAATGGCTGTGGTTATGGAACATTGCATAGAGCGTTCAAAACATTTAATATGTTGGTTAGCTAATTCCCGCCTCCCCCTTTGTAAGTCTTCATTAAAAGTCTTCATTAAGTAGAGGACATCCTCTAGATGGCAAGTTATCCAATATATGTTAAACATGCTAAAATATATGTTAAGTTGAATATATGTATGTATACATATTTATACAATTATCTTGCTGCACAAGAAAAATCACCTCAAAAAAGAAAAAAAATGAGTAAGAAAACAAAATGCAAGCGAACAACAACAAAAAAAGTGAAAATGCTGTGTTGTGATACACACTCAGTTCCCACAGTCCTCTTTCTGGGTGTAGATGGCTCTCTTCATCACAAGATCATTGGAACTGGCCTCCATTATCTCATTGTTGGAAAGAGTCATGTCCATTAGAATTGATCATTGTATATTATTGCAGTTGCCATGTACTATGATCTTCTGGTTCTGCTCATTTCACTCAGCATCAGTTCATGTAAGTCTCTCTAGGCTTTTCTAAAATTGTCCTGCTAATCCTTTATTATAGAACAATAATATTCCATAACATTCATTAACCATAACTTATTCAGACATTTTCCAACTGATGGGCATGCATCACTCAATTTTCAGTTCCTTTGCACTACAAAAAGGGCTGCCACAAACATTTTTGCTCATGTGGGTCCCTTTCCCTCCTTTATTATCTCTTTGGGATATAAGCCAAATAGAGACACTCCCGGATCAAAGAATTTGCACAGTTTGATAATTCTTTGGTCATAGTTTCAAATTGTTCTTAAGAATGGTTGGATACATTCACAATTCCACCAGTAGTTTTCCCCAAACCCCTCCAACATTCATCATTGTCTTTTTCTGTCAACTTTCTGTCAACAACTCTGAGAGATGACTAGTGGTACCTCGGAGTTGTCTTAATTTACATTTCTCTGATCAATAGTGATTTAGAGCATTTTTTCATATTACTAGAAATGGCTTTAATTTCATCTGAAAATTGTCTCTTCATATCCTTTGACCCTTAATCAGTTGTAGAACATCTCTGTAGATTTTTTTAGTTTAACTTTGAGTGTTTCTATGTTTATGCATCTTTGGAGACCTTTATAATTCTGTAAAGTAGATGTATATATCTACTATGGAATTGAAAAGAAGATTTTTAGTCTCTTCTCTAAGATTCTATTTTATCCTATCTCTAAATCCTGTAATTTTTACCACATACCATTACTTTGGAAGTGCTTTTTCTTTTTCCTTGTCAAGTAAATAATTGAAATTCAGTTTGGATATTCTTTCTAGTTTAGACTTTGATTACATTAAATAACAAAAATGTGAAATAATAATTTTTAGCACAGTAGGAGATACTCAAGTTTTAAGATACTACCTAATAGTTGTCAAGTAAAGCCAGATTTAATTATATGTGCAGAACCAGATAGGCAGATAGAAACAGTATGACTAAAAGGACACATGAGGTGCTATAATTTCATGGAATATTTTCATGTAAAAAATCACAAGACATCTATTTCTGCCCAGAAATGAGGGCTATTTCCAAATCCAGGAAAACTTAAATTTTCTTTCTAACATTATGCTGGCTTTGTGACCTGGGCAAATCAATTCCTTTGTCAATTCTCTATGTGACTTTCTAAGACAGTAAGTTGAAGAGAAGGTAACAAGTTGAATTTTTCCATTTTTACAATTCTTTACATCAAAGAAATCAGTTATCCAGTCCTTTTCAGCTATCACTGTGAATGCAGGTAACAATAACAATAACTTTTAAGTTCTGTCTCTAAGGACTATAGCATAAATATCAAATTATTAGACTAGTATATAAGTGGAGGTGAGTTTGAAATATAAATTACATTATGTAAATTAGAGATGTATAGGTATATTATAGCTTATCTAAACTTAATATAATTATACACTTACAACTCTAGACATGTTTATGTGTGTATATAATTATATATGTATATATGTGTTTGTATGTATATGTGTGTGTATATGTATACACACACACACACATATATATATACACACAAATAAATATCAAGATATTAATGAGTCAGTGGTAACATCATAGAATTTAAAGTGATCCTGAGGATTTATCTGTCTCACTTTAAAAAAGTTTTAAATATCATTAAGAGAAGGGGAAGGAAGGGAATGGAAGGGAAGGGAAGGGAAGGGAAAAGAATAGAAGGGAAGGGAAGGAAAGGAAATAATAATTGATATAGTGGCACTGTGGGCCAGATACTGTGTTAAGCTTTCTAATAATCATCTCATTTGATCCTCAAAACAACCTTGTAAAATAAATGTTATTGATGATGTGTGAGAAAGTTGTAAGGCCTGAGAAACCCTAACACTATTGGATCTTGGGATCACTATAAACAGTGTTGGCTACTTGGGAAACCATGGCACTTTGGGAGCATCACAAACAATGCTGGCCAATTCACTAGTTAGCAAATAGTAGAACTCAAAGATGGGAACTACCTCATCCCTAAGACTTGGCAAATGTATCTCTAAATCATAATATTAGCATATTGACCTAATCTTTGTTTTTCTTTCCTATAAAGTTATCTTTTTGCTTTTGCCTTTTTGCTAAAAAGGCCTTTGGAATTTCATCCCATTTCAATCGGTGTCACAATTATCTCCCTGATTCTGATTCTTTGGTAAACTCCCTTGGAACTTTAGCCCACTGTCAAGCAGCATAATGCCTTCTTGGTTCTAGCTCTTTGATAAATTCCCTTTGCTAGATTCCCTTAGGACTTTCAATTTCCCTTAAAATGCTTTGATTGGTGTTATAATTATAACAAATCTTTGTCCCTTAACTTGGAGACAATCTTCATGTGCCAATTCCTTCATCAAATGCACAACATTGACCAGAGGACCCTAATCTAGACATACCTAGTTGGTATGTCTTTCTCCTCAACACTATTATTATCCTCATTTTAAAGTTGAGGAAACTGACAAATTCTCAATTTTAGATGTTCTACCTCTTGTATAAATCCAAGTTTTCCATAGCCTTTTTCATATTTTTGCAGTGTTATCAATGTTATGTACAATATTTAAATAAACCATATTAGCTGCAAGAATAACAGTGATAGAAACAGGAAGAAGAATATTTTCAAAATATAAGACTTTCATTACATAAACCAAGATGTTTTTGATGTATAGCACACCATCCTTTCTTTCTTTCTTTTTTTTTTTTTTTGCTGAGGCAATTGAGGTTAAGTGACTTGCCCAGGGTCACACAGCTAGGGAATGTTAAGTGTCTGAGACTAGATTTGAACTCAGGTCCTCCTGACTTCAGGGCTAGTGCTCTATCCATTGTGCCACCTAGCTGCCCCATCCTTTCTAATTGGCACAATGAATCAATGCTAACACCTGTAATCCTAGTCTCTAGCACATTATACATCCCTTATATCACCCATTTAGAACTCTCATAGATATTTATTCTTTTAAAGGTGATGCCCTACAAAACTCTCTTTCTGACAATATTTTTATATAAAAGTCTTGTAAGGCAACTAAATCTCTGGAGTTATTATTATTATTATTTTTTTTTTTTGCTTTTGCTGAGGCAATTGGGGTTAAGTGACTTGTCCAGAGTCACACAGCTAGGGAATGTTAAGTGTCACACACACAGCTAGGGAATGTTAAGTGTTTGAGACCAGATTTGAACTCAGGTCCTCCTGATTTCAGGGCTGGTGCTCTATTCACTGTGCCACCTAGCTGCCCCTCTGGAGTTATTCTGATCCATTGGGTCCTAGAAATAAGTTTTGACCAAACCTATAGGAAGTAGTGGAACTATGCAAAGAGAGTGCGAATTATTATGGTCTTTTTTATTCCTATGCAAATTCAAAAGTGGAATTACAGAGAAGCTTCCTGAAGTCAGAACTCAAGCATTTGCATATTCCTGTAGTGCTGGATTAAGTAAACCTTTGCCAAATCATTTGCATATTCTTGTCTGATCCAGACTCCTGTCAGTTCATTTAATTATTCCTGTCCAACTGGCTAATGGAAACTCCTCTTAAATTATCCTGACATCACGTTGTTAAAAGCTTGATTGCCCTCAATAAATAATGCTGAGGATTTCTAAGGGAATTAAAGTAAAACTATTACACTATTTTAACTTTATATTAAAACCTTTTAAGTTGAAAAATCCTACATTTGCATTTAAATAGTCTTCTACATAATCTCTATAAACAATGCAAGATTTTTGCACATAGTAGGCTCTCTTAAGCATTATTTTGCTTTAAAAAAGAAATTGGATATAAACATTCTCAAATACATTGAACATTTTTTTTTTTCTAAATGAGAAGATTCATTTGGGTAACTGCTTTGGTTCAGTATATCATACATTTATAGAACTAGACGAGAGTTTAGAAACCTCCTCGTTCTATAGGAAAAAAAGCACTCCAGAGAGCATTTTCCAAATGATACAATCTAGTAGATTGAGGAATTTGGATTTCAACCTAACTCTCCTGATTCCAGGGCTTAATGAATGTTTCTGGGGTGGAATGTTTTGCTATTGAATTGACACAATAAGTGAGGGTTTCCTCTAAGTATATTAGTTTTTTCCCTGGGGAATTCTAGGGAATTGATCTTAGTGTTTGTTGCTAGGGGAGAGAGGGTGGGGGGACTGAAGGATGGAAAGTTCTTGTAGTGCCATTCCCTAAATCCCACAAGAATTATATTAGTATTTCCCTCCCTCCAACTCCAAAATGCAGGTCCACCATGGATGAAAGAAATAGGAATCTAGGTAGTATGTCCATGCATTTATTTCCCTGAGCTACAACATTCCAAAATCCTCTGATATTTCCTGGGCTTTGTTTGACATTTTACAGAACACATTCCTCTTTGAAATCCCTTTCTGGACTGTGAATTCAAATTTTATATTGACTTTTTCTCACTAACAACCATTTTTCTCACCTTTGTACTACTAACTATCATGGCTACCTGTAATTTACTTCCTCAGTAAAGAACTTGCTCTTAATCACTCTAACCATTTTATTAAATTGGAAATTTCTTGAAGTTATCCACTCTGAGGCCATTCACCCTTTTTATCTCCCCTGTCTAAACATGGTATCCTATCTGTGGCAGGCACTGAATAAATATGAATTATGGGTATCCTGTATTCAAACAGAAGATTGCATTTGGAGTCAGAAAACTTGAGAATACCTAAACTTTCCAACTTAAGAGTTTGCCCAATGACAGATTGGATGATAGCATTTAGTTTCCTAAAGAAGAGTGGCAGCTGGAGAAAATTCTGGCTTAAGTGGTTGATGGGTTACATTCTGTTAATTGCACTAAATCTTCATGAAGTCTCCTTTTATATTAAAAAATAATAATCTCAGTCTGATCTAGTGAATCATATTTTCCATAACTAACTTTATAGTTATAGCTTGGGTATCTGAGATCATTAAAAGTATTTTCAAGACTGTTCATATAGCTAGATTTTTATTTATGCTTCACTCTGCAGGGAATGGCTAAATTGGGACTTTGAAATGACTCCCCAGTCCAATGAGATATGCACTGTAAAATGTAAATTTTTAAGGCACCAAATTGATTTTTTTGCACTTCCATCTGAAGGGTGATTAACTCATTTGATTTTATGCTATTTAGCCCAAGCAGTGTGGCCATTATAAATAAAAGGAAAACACATTTTAAAATTATACGCATTATGTCCAAATAACATAAAATTACTGGGTTCTATTCTGCAGCTGTAATGGACCCAAGAGTTATCCTAGGGATTAATTTCTCAATGTGAAGTAAATATAGCACAGACCCCCATAAAGAATATACTAATGAGTACAGCAAGCCCATTTGGTTGAAGATATAAGTGGGTTAACTGTCAAGATTTCATTTTACTTATTTTCTTGACTGGGAGGCTATCAAAGGCAGGGTGAAAAATTCCATCCACGAGTGAGTATAATCTATTGATATATGCATGCTCAAGAGATATGAATATGCACAGATGGGAGAACTGAGCCATTAATGATTCAGATATGCTTTTTCCCCCTGAGGTAGAAGGATGAATTAACTACAAAGTAATTCATATTACATTGTATAAAACAGTCATTGATGCACTGACTTAAAGAAAGCAAGATTTGCAAAGATTTTTATTTTTATTTTAAAAATCTATTAGAGAGGTGTGGTGATTGATTTACAATGAAGAGTAACTCATTCATATGTCTCAGTTTTATCTGTTGAATCGGGATGCTTTGACTGCCGAGATAATTCCATCTGATCTCACAATATCCTTGCAGGTCCAGAAGATGGCATTACTCACAATATTTTAGGATTTAATATCATTCTAATAAAAACTATTGAATATCAATAAGACATTCAACAAATATTTGTTACACTCCCACTTCATGTTGGCCTTCCTGGGATTTGCCAGAGAATTATGAGCAATGATTCTTGTCTTCTAGCAGTTTACAGTATAGCTAGAGGACAGGATGTTAACAAATATGAAATAAATAGAGAACCATAAATACTCTATGATTTGTTATTAGCTATCATTGAACAATAGAAAAAAGAGAAGAGAAAAGGTTATGTAAATTACTTCATAATAGAATTTTGCCCTGATTTTTAGAAATCACATTTATAATCCACAGGAAAATAATATTAGTGCTAGCTACTTTATAAGGCAACACAACAATGAAGAATTTCTTGGCAAACTATAAAACACAATGTAAATGTGAGTTTTCATCATTATTACAACTTTGCATCCCCAGCACTCACTAAAGTTTCATAAGTATTTTTGGAACTGAACACAATAAATATATGCCAATATTATCTAAGCAAAAGGAAGGAACAAAGAAGAGTATCTCAATTTCCTAACTATGAAGAATGAGACAAAGAAAAGTTGTGCATTTGGCAAAAGCAAAGTGGATTTTATATGTGAATTGAAACTATCTATATTTTACTGGCAAGTTATTCTTACTTGCTGAAAAAAGAAACATTAAATCATTTATTTTCACTTTTTTGATCTTTATAACCTTTTTTATTCTGGCTGTTTAATAAAGGAAATATAAAGCATTGATTACAAACAGTTTGATATATTTGCTTACAACTTCATAATATGATAGCAGATTTAAGTTATTTGTGATAAATGTGATTTTCACATTGATTTATTGTACTTTGAACATACACACAGAGCCAAATTCTTCAGAAAGTAGACCACATTCTGCATCTTGCCCAAATTTGTATTTATATTATTTTTATTTTATTTTACAATTAAGAATTATTTTTTTCTTCCTTCTGTACCACTACAGAGAAATAAAAAAAGCAAAGTCCTTTTAATTAAATATGATTTTTGTTGTTCAGTCATTTCTCCATTGTATCTGATTCTTTCTGACCTTATTTGAAGTTTTCTTGGCAAAAAGACTGGATTTCTTTCTCCAAAATGAAGAAACGAATTTCCTTTTCCAAATGAAGAAACTGAGGGGAAACAGGGTGAAGTGATGTATCTAAGGTTACAGAAATAGTAAGTATCTAAGGTCAGATTTGAACTCATAGAGATCATTTTTCTTCACTTCAGTCTTAGAGCTCTAGCCACTGTTCCACCTAGCTGGCCAAATATTGTTCTACATTATCCATGCCCAAAATATTTGTCAAATTCTTATCTTGGTCTGTTTCTGAAGATGATTAGGAAAAAAAGAAAAAAAAGAATTATATATTCTAAAATTATTATTGGATCTCTTTTTGTGATAGCAAAAAACTGAAAATTAATGGGATGCCCATTAGCTGGAGAATGGCTGAAGATGTGTTATATGATTGTGATTGAATACTAATGTGTTGTAAGAAAAGACAAGCTTGAAGATCTTAAAAAAAAAACATGGGCAGACTTTCATGAAATAATGAAAAATGGAATGAACAGAACCAGGAGAATTATTTTGAGAAATAAGTAATGAGTAATAATTGAGAAATAATAATATATAATAAGAAATAAGTAATGAGAGTAAATAAGTTATTTTGATTATTATAAATATCCAAATTAACTACAAAGGACACATGGATGAAGGTGCTATCTGTAACTAGGGAAAGAACTGATAAATTGAAGTATGTATAGAATTTCTCTCTCTCTCTCTTTCTATATACATATATTTGTGCCTAATGGTAGCCATCTCTAGAATTGGGGAAGGGGAGAAAACAAAGAAAAAAAATAAATTTACAGTAATTTATTACATGGCTAAAAGGAATAATGTTATACATAATATATTTACAGTTTTATGTACAATCATCTTTTTTTCCCCCTATTCTACTATGCTATGGAAATGATTGCTTTATTTCCAAAATTCAGAATAATATATATATGTATATATTTAATTGTGAACCTGGAATCTTTCATTTCCTTGTCATTTTCCATTTTCTGGATGTGTAGTTGTCAATATTTTGATGAGGAGTATTGAATCTTTCAAATATGTTTATTTTCACAATGGTGTTGCTATTATACAAATTGTTCTTCTCCCTACCTCATTCTGCTTCAGAACACAATTCTCCCAGCCTATTTTCAACCTATCCTTGTAATAATTGCTTATAACACAATAATATTCCATTCCATAATGTATCTGGCCATTCTATGATTGATGAGCCCTTCTTTAATTTCTTGCCATTTCTTGTTTTATTGTATTTTGCTGTAACATTCTGAACCCCAACAAAAATTAAAGATTCTTTTTATATGTATTATTTAAAACACCAGAAAAAATGGACTTTTAAATATAGGAAGAATATATAAATACTTGTAATTTTTATGCATAAGTTTTTTTTTAATCTATAAGTTTCAATCTTTTACTGATCTACTTAGAAATCACCATAATTTCCAGAGGTTTGTTATGAGATCTAATAACATGATACATGTCAAGTGTTTTGTGAATTTTACAGCTATACATAAAATATGCTGTTGTTATCATTTTTTATATTTTCATCTTATAATCAATGAAATTCAGAGAGCTACATTCTAGAACATGTTATTACCCTACTATTGTCCTCTGTTCTTTAATATTCAGTAGATTATTGCATTGGTGGATACAGGATTGCTTTCTATAATTGAGAAAAATTGATTATGGTATGAATATTTATTTTATAAGTTCAGTAAAGTATTTTGGTACAGTGTCAGATTGAACAATATGTACTAAATCCTGTTGCAATATAATTTTTATTTCTTTAAATAATCTTTTGTATTTGCTCTTGAATTAATGAGTATCTAATTCATAATTTTTCCCATGTGTTATTGTTTTCCTAGAAATGATGCAATTATTCAATAATTGTAATCTGCCTTGATACATTGTGCAGTTCTTAAAATTTCTTGAAAAATAAGCATTGATCAATAAGTTGGGATTCCTTAAAGATAACTTTTCTACAAGTCATGGTATTAATGACCCTGTTCTTTATTGTTATCACAAAGGGTGAATTCTTTCTACAAAGAAATCAGCACATTTGAACTACATTCTTAAGTATTTTTCTTTTCTCTTTAAAATTTTCTCTTTAAAAAAAAACCCTGTCCCTTTACACTTAGGCATAGTTCTTAACAATTCCCCATTTTAATGGGAATTTTTTTTAAATGGAAATATGATTATTTTCCCCCCAACAGATGGTCTGTAAGTTTGTCCAATATTGTGAAGCAGTTGTTATCTGAGTTCACATGCTGAGGAACACAAACAACACTATCAAAGTCTTTTCTGTCCTATTCCTCTGGACGGTTGCAGGGTGAGATGCTTATAGAAGGTGTTGAATCTTCTGAGATGTCATGGAGGCAAAGTAGGATTTTAGTCAGGGTATGCATTTTTCATAAGTCCCTCATCAGTATCCTGGTTTGGCCCTTTGATGTGTTGGTTAATTACCCCATCTGAAAAAGTTTTACCAGGGCTCTTTGCCCTTTCCTTCCCCCAGGTTACCAAAGGAACTCTCCTGGGAGGATACCACTCATAAATAGCTCTCGAGAGCTCCTGCTTCATTTCTTGTGTTTCTTTTGGCCAACATTGAGCACCATTTGTTGCAGGAGCAATCTTCTGGTGGCTGCTGGGGATCTAATTCTGACCAGATGAATAGATTCCTTCATGTGAGAAGATGATAATGTTACAAGGAGATTGAAAGGCATTTGCATTTTCTGATCTTTCTCCTCTTCCCTCTTGCCTCCAATTTATTTCATTCCCAATTCACAAACAACATCTTCATCAGTAAAGGCTGATTTGCAATTTGGAAGAACTTCAGAACAGGTTTGTTTCAGTTGGGCAGGGGGACAATTCGCTGAGCCCAAACAGCAGCACTGACAGGGCAGGAAGCTGGGCTAGGACTCAGAGCATGGCAGTTTCTGAACACCTGGGAAGTTTCTGTGAGCCACTTAGGCTGCTCTGCCCTGGTTGCAAGCAGGTGCTTTGGCAGATCTGCCTTTTATGAAAGGTAGATTGTAAACCACTGAGAACATAGAACCTGGCCCAGATAGCCCAGCACCAGAAGTCAATCAGTGGAACTGCCCTAGGGCAAATTAAAGCAGCTATCCCTCTTTTGTTTTGAACAGACCTCAAGCTTTCAAAAAATGAATAAGTAACAAAAAAAGAACTCTCACCATAGATAGCTTTTATATAGAGAGAGAACAGACCTCAGATCCTGACATTCATAAAGGTAAAGCAACTCAAAAGGAAGCCACAAAGGGAGACATGAGCTGGTCCCCATTCCCTTTCCTGGAAGATTGCATAGAGAATATCAAAAGAGAAAAGAAAAAAGAGGAAATGAAATGAAATTATTGTAAGAAGGAAAGAAAAAAGCATATAATGCTAGAGCAAAAGAGATATGAAAGAGATACCAATACACTGGAAAACAAAATTGGTGTAATTAGAATCACCCAAGATCTGTCAGCTTCCACCATAAAGATGGAAGGGCCTGGAATCAGATATTCTGAAAGGTATAGGAACTTAGATCACAGCCTAGAATAAGCTATGCATCTAGAATGAGCATTATCTTCAAGGGAAGAAGATGGATATTTAATGATATAATTTGAATTTCACCTATTTCTAATGAAAACAGATCTGAACAAACATTTGACCTCCAAACACAGAACTCAAGAGAAGCATAAAAAGGTAAAAAGGAAAGAACTCTTGAGAACTATATTTATATTATATGTATACTTAGAGAATGTGGGTATAATTTGATTTTACTTTGATAGTATGAAAAAGAAACTAGACATGGAAAGGGGATGATATTGGAAAAAGAGGGAAAAGGAGGTAAAATAAGATAAAAAAGGAGGTAAAAATAAGCTAAAATCTCATGAAGAGGCAAAGAAAACCTAATATAATTGAGGGAAAGAAGGAAGGGGGATGAGCATTGTGTGAATCTTACTCTGATCAGAATGGGCTCTAAGAGAGAATATCAGACATATTTTGTTTCACAGAGAAACTTGTCCCATCTTACAAGGAAGTGGGAGGGAAAGGAGGAAAAGAAAGTTAAATACTAATAGAAGGGAAAACAGAATAATTAGGATAAAGTTGTAAAAAAGAAGGAGGGGCTCTAAAAGGGAGAGCATTGTTTGAGGGAGGTAGTCATCAAAAAAAATATTGGGGAGGGAGGAAGGGAGAAAGAAGAAAGGAAAGAGAAAAACATAACTTTTGGATAAATAAGATGGCAGGAAATACAGAATTAGTTATTGTAACTGTGAATATAAATGGCATAAACTCTCCCATAAAACAGAAGCAGATAGCAGACTAGATTAAAAGCCAGAATCCTACAATATGTTGTTTACAAGAAACACATATAAAACATAGAGATACATGCAGAGTGTAAAGAAGGTAAAGGGCTGGAGCAGAATCTACTATGCTTCAGGTGAACAACAACAACAAAAAAAAAACAGGTAGATCAGGTGGCAATTCTAATCTCAGAGCAAGTAAAAACAAAAGATAGATTTAATTAAAAGAGATAAGGAAGGAAACTATATTTTACTAAAAGGTACCATAGATAATGAAGCAATATCAATACTAAACATATATGCACCAAGTGGTATAGCATCCAAATTCTTAGAGGGGAAGTTAAGAGAGATGCAAGAAGAAATAGACAGCCAAATTATACTAGTGGGGGATCTCAACCTTGCTCTCTCAGAACTGGGTAAATCAATCCACAAAATAAATAAGAAGTTAAGAAGGTAAACAAAATGTTAAAAAAAAGTTAGGTATGATAGATCTTTGGAGAAAATTGAATGGAGATAGAAAGGAATTTACTTTTTTTTCAGGTGTTCATGGAACTTATACAATAATTGATCTTGTGTTAGGGCATAAAAATCTCAAAATCAAGTGCAGAAAGGCAGAAATAATACATGAATTTGTTTTTTCAGATCATGATGAAATAAAAATCACATGCAATATAAGGCCAGGAGAAAATAACCCAAAAGTTCACTGGAAATTTAAAAAATCTTTTTTTTTAAATTTTATTTTTATTTGCATAACATATGTATGGGTAGTTCCTCAGCATTGATCTTTACAAAGCTTTCTGTTACAAATTTTACCCCCAGTCCCCACCCCTCCCCTAGATGGCAGGATGTCCACTACATGTTAATTATGTTAAAATACTTGACAAATAGAATATATGTATATATATTTCCACACTTATCATTGTTGTGCAAGAAAAATCATATCTACAAGAAAAAAAAAATCAGATAAAGGAAACACAATGCAAGTGAACATCAATCGAGAGCATGAAAATGTTATGTTGTGGTCCACAGGAAATTAAATAATCTAATCCTAAAGAATGAATGGGTGTATTTGTGGCAGCCCTTTTTGTAGTGGCTAGAAACTGGAAACTGAAGGGATGCCCATCAATTGGAGAGTGGCTGAATAAATTATGGTATATGAATGTTATGGAATATTATTGCTCTGTAAGAAACGACCAGCAGGACGATTTCAGAGAGGCCTGGAGAGACTTGCATGAACTGATGCTGAGTGAAATGAGCAGAATCAGGAGATCATCATACACAGCAACAACAGTATTACATGATGATCAATTCTGATGGACATGGCTCTCTGCAACAAAGAATTGTCTCAAACCAGTTCAATTGTTCACTGAAGAAAACCATATACACCCAGAGAGACGGAAATGAAATATGGACCACAACATAACATTTTCATGATCTCTATTGACATTTGCTTGCATTGTGTTGCCT
>JAJPUD010006473.1:0-54253 GCA_023553655.1 Myrmecobius fasciatus
CCCTCCTTTCTTCCTTCATTCCTTTCCTTCTTCCTTCCTTCCCTCCCTCCTTCCTTTCTTTCTTCCCTCCATCCTTTTGTCTCTCTCTCATTCCCTCCTTTCCTCCTTCCTTCCCTCCTTCATTCTCTCTCCCTCTTTCCCTCCCTCCTTTTTTCCTTCCTTCTCTCTCTCTTTCCCTCCTTGTTTCCTTCCTTACTTTGCTATCTCCCTATTTCCTTCCCTCCTTCCTTGTCTCCATCCTTTCTTCTCTCCTTCCCTTCTTCCTTCCATCCTTGTTTTTTTTCTTTCCTTTCTTCCTTTTTTGTGGGGGGTTGGAAGAAGTGGGCAGATCTATTAGAGTGTTTTATTCTTGTTTTATACATTCATACTTCATAAAATGTTGGGAAATCCTATATAATAAAGTTTCTACATGCCAAATTTTTGTATATCCATTATTATTCTCTGAATGGAAGAATTGGAATGATTTTTTTATCACTCCCTTCATGAGATATAACAAAGGCAGGTATGTTAGGTTTTCTAAATTTAATGGGGTGGGTTCAATTCTATTTTGGGATAGCAACTGATTTCCAGAGAGTCATAGAAATCTAATATAACCCAGGAAGAGTGGGAAATATTAGCTAATAGCCCACAATTATGTAATATTTATACATTACAAAATGTTTTTTCTCACAACAGCTTTGGGACATAGTACTGCATGCATTATATCTATTTTACAAGAGACAAAAATTTTTCTTCAAAGAGAAAATTGAGTCTCAGGGACTTGTTGGTGATTACGTGGGTAATAATGCCAGAATTGAGACTCAAACTCATCTTCAGACTCTAGGAGTAGTCATTTTCCCACTATATATCATGCTACCCAGTAATTACTTAAATGAGACAGCAACTGTGCACAGGACCTTAAATGGGTGTCTTGGTCTTTGTGAGTGCTCAAGACAAATCATGGAAATCCATCAGTCAATCAATATTTATTGAATACCTGCCTACTCTGAGCAAGGTAATGAAAATAACTGGTAAGGTGAAAAAAATAAAAAGGTAAGATAAATTTCCTCTCATAAAGAAATTTTCAATCTAAATGGCAAGATAAGATATAGAGACATGAGTAACAAAACAAGAGAATGACTGAGCTTTTGAATTATTAGTGATAGAGCTAATGCATATCAGAGGACTTGAAGAAAGACAGAGTGTTGATATAATTCATAAGAATCTTGTGATAAAACCAGCATTTCAGCTGGCCTCTGAAATACTGTATAAAACCTTGCTGGTCTACCTGACAGATATTCCCAAATTATAGTCACAGGCTAATACCACCAAAAGATGACAGCTATCCTATTTTCAAGATTCTGTAATCCTAAAGCTAGAGTTCTCTATCCCTCACCAATGTGTTTTATTTATAACATATAGCCAGAAGTTACAGTTAGTTTCTTAACCTGAAGTCTGAAAACATTTTGAAAAATATTTCTATAACTGATGATATAGCTAGGTGGTGAAGTAGATAGGGTGCTGAGTTTTGAGTCAGCAAGAAACAAGTTCTATTAAGACACTTATTAATACTGCATGATTCACATAAGCTACTTAACCTCTGTCTTCTTCAGTATCCTCATCTGTAAAATGGGAATAATAATAGTTCCTATATTTCTCAGACTTGTGAAGCTACAATAAAATACTATTTGTAAAGAGTTATATGTTTGACCTAGCTATTATTGTGACTTTCAAATATAAGTATTTTCCTTTGCAATGCTATACATTTTATTTCATTCATTTAAATCATTACTTTGAAAAGGAGCTTATAGGTTTCTGAGACTTTCAAAAGAGTCCACAATATGGAAAAGGACAAGAACAGACAGCTTAGAGAATTTCTATTGAATCATTCTTCCACAAGCCAAGGGGACACTCTAGTCAATATATAAACCTTCAGTGGGGATAATGAACAGGCATTGAATTGATGTTGAAGGTCCACCAGGGGCAATAGATGTGAAGGGGCAAGTTACTCTTCAGAAATAGTTACCACTATTGAGCTAGTCATCCCTAGAGGTATTAAGCTCTTCTAGACCTCCTTAACCTGTTCCACCAGGCATGGAGTCTCTGCTAAGGAGGGTCCAGGTTCTGACCCAGCTGAAATTCATGGTCCTTCCACACTCTTCTAGAGAGAACCTGCAGGAAGCCTCCTAGTTCCACTATTTCAGAGAATGATCAGACCATGTTCTAGGTACAAAATTGCTTTCTCCAGCTGAGCTCTGAATTACTGTGTAGTATCCCAATGGACTACCTGCCTTATTTCTCACTCACAACTTGTAGTCACAGTACAGTTCGACAAAAGAAAGTTCAAGGTACTCTGTGGATATATAATCTTAAAACTAGAGTTTATCAGCCCTTACTAATGCATTAGCTTTATAATAGTCAGAATATTTTAACCTATCTATGGATATTTTGAAAAGTATTCAAAAGTTATCAAAATAATAATTGCAGAAGCAGCTAAGTGATATGCATTCAGAAAAGACTGAAATTCAGGGAAATATATTCTCGGATTCCCCTTTCATTCTATGCAAAAACATGTCTCCTATAGCCATGAACATATAAGACATAATTGCTGATACACTAAGATAGTTAAAGAAATCCTCTAAATTCTAACTCGCTCCTTACATCTTGTTGCCTCCATAAGTGATTCAACTGAGAAGTCAGCATACTCAAAAAAAGTTTTTTTTTTCTTCTTGATTCATAGCTGTTTTCTTTTTTATCGATTCACCAAGGCAGGTTGTCAAGTTCTTAAATTTTCAGACTTTTCCATTTGCTCACATTAAGAAGTGGTGAAAAAAATTTAGCTGATCTTTGTTCATTACCTCTGCTCGTTCTCAGATACTTTTTTTATCTTTCATAAACACATGGCCCATTCAACATTCAAAAAAGTTTTTTAAGTAATTATTTTGCCTCTATTTAAAGTCTAAAGAGTAATCTGGTCAAGTAGGAGGACCTATTTATTTAGCAACCTTGTAAAATCATTTTTACACACACATATACTCATACACACATCTAATATTTGTAGTATTTTAACTATTTTCTGAATTATAAGATTTTGACTAGAATAGGGGAGTCATAGGAGAATAGGGGGAGAAAAAGCACAAGAAAGTAGAGGAAGAAGAATCAGAAAAAGAGGAAGAATGGATATGTTGTGTAAATGATCATGATCTTCACATTCATTCAGTTAATCAGTTTAAGATTACATATCCACAGAATACCTTGAACTTTCTTTGGTGGAACTATACTGTTACTATAAGTTGTGAGTGAAGAGTAAGTCAGGTAGCCCATTGGGATCCTTACCTGTGACTCTCCTCATTAGCCTTAAACAGATCTGGCTTAAACCAAAATATAAATAGAATAGTTAACTGAGGCAGTCCAAGCCTCATTAGAGTTCAAATAAAGGTAACTTGAAAGATGGCTATGGCAATAACAAAAAGAGCAATAAGAAGAAAATTTTAGAAAGAAGATGGGAAATTAATTTTTAGATAAATTGAGTAATATGTAATGAATGCTCAAGTGAAAATGTTCAACAAATGATTGGAGATATGAAATTGGAGATAACAGAAAAGGTAAAGTAATTTCAATCTGGGTCTACTCTTGATCTGGTTAGTCCTAAGCATTCTGCCAATTAAAATTAGTAAAATCTAATTCTGCATCTATTCTACCTTAAATATATTCACAGTTATGATTCTTAGAAAGTCTAGCTTAGCTTATTTGGCTCACTAGACAATGTGAAAATTATCTGTTCTTTGAAGCTTGATGAAATTGTAATGTGAAATTTTGAAAAGTTCCCAAATCTCTTCATCTGTGGATAGCTACAAACTTCAATTATTTCTGTTAAGAGATGAAGTATGAACTACATTAAGAAAAAACAAAATCAGAAAAAGATTCTGATTAAGACAAAGGATTCCTCACAAATTAAGGAATAGAAGTATAATGTGGTACTTCAACTTAGAGCTGACAATTAAAAAAAAAAAATCATGAAGCGAAACCTAAGAAGCCTAGAAAAAGTTTTGAGTAGAGAAGATAAATTATTAGGAAGGCTCTGTATTAATCTACAGTAAGTGTATGAATCAATTTAGCTGATAGAGTCATGAGTGACTTGTGTTTGATATCTGAGTTTTTCAATCAGCATTTTCTGAATATGGTTTCTCATTAGGATAATGATGAAGGGATTAATTATCACCACGAGAACAGTGATAATGGCACTTTGAACTGTACTTGTCACCGTATGACATAGACTATTACTTGTTTCTTAAAATTTAGGGAAGATGTGTGCATTTCGAAGGATTTGATTTGCTCAGTTAAAGAGATATTTTTGGATAAGTTCTACTGGAGCTAAGTAATGGGCTGGCAAAAATGAAAAACATTCAACTTCTGTGCTGGTCATCCTTACCACAGTTTTAATTGACCAGTTAAAGCAGGGGATAATTAACAGTATCATTTGCAGTGTGGATGTCAAATGGATAGTCCAATTAGAATACTTACTGGTTTCTTTTAAAACCTTTCCCATAGCAGATAATATATTGTAGGGAACAATATCACTAATTACCCTTCCAAAACAATATCCTTCACTAACTCAAGTGCAACAGATAAGATGTAAACCATTTAATGAGAGCAGTACAACAGAGTAGATTTTAATTTTAGGTTACTATGTATATGCTTACTGGTCACTGGTATGATTTAGAAATAACTCTATGACTAATTAATGCTAATTGAGGCAAAGTATAGATTTTTTTTTTGTTGGTTCCATTTTTGTCGAGACTAGAAATAATGTTGATTGAAATAATCCCATGAATTATAAAGACTGGTCATAATTTTCACTTCAGAATGATCATATAATTAATTTATAGTACATCAGGCTATTGAATGAAAATAATATGATTTTATATCCCCTGAGACAAAGTGGATTAATAATAATTCAATAACCTTTAAAAAGAAGCAAAATGCTACATTAGGAATTTGGTGGCACAGAAACCATTCTTAAGAGTCTGTCTCTCTTTGGATACATTTAATTGCCATAGGCCTTAGTTTACATATTTGTTTTAAAACAAATTAGAGGTAAGACCAATCCTTTTCATTTCTAAATACTATAAAATTCCTTTCTAATATTCAAAACTCATCATTTATGTCAAACTTTTTAAAATTATGCATTTCTACTTCATATGGAGTCACATAATAATGTGGAGGTTGTGAAATTATGATTTATTATCAGTAAATGTTTGATTGATTTATATGCCTCTTTCATAATACCTATACACTGAAGTTAATGTAAAAATTTCTCAGGTAAACGGGAATGTAGGCATAAAAGGTTTATGAAGTCCTCTTGCACTCCATTTTTTCTCACCTTATAAAGAAATAAGAGGATGGTGAGGGAATACAATAAAGGAGGCATATAGAAGAGTGCATAATGTAATGGGAATACAATAAGGATATAAATTAACAGGAATTGGATAAAGAGGGAATAACATATATTTAAAAAGCGATAAATTTCTAAATTCAGATAGAAACAAGAGAACAAGGAGAAAGGTTAGGAGGAAAGATAAAGGAGAGATCCATAGAGGAGAGATAAGTAAAATAATAGAAAGACAAAGTAACATGTAGAAGTAAAGCAAAGGAGTTAGGAGGGATAGGAAAAAAAAAAGTAAAGATCAGGAGAAGAATTTATTACATAAAAAGGAGGGATATTAATCATGATCTCAAATAAAGTTAAAAGCTAAAATAGATTTACTCAAAAGAGAAAATAGGGAAAGTAAGCTATATGTCAGGTATATTGATCAATATAACTTTTAGACTATTTGAAATAACTAGATAATATAGGGTTGGAATATTGCTTTGGTATATGAAATGATGAGTTGGTCGAGTTAGAAAAAATATAGAACTAATAGAACTTATGAAGGAAGATGTTATATACCTTCCAAGAAACAGAGAGGACAATAAGCATAGTATGGTCTTGCAGAGAAGCAAATGAATATATTTATGTATGATCATAGATCTATATGTAAATGTATACATATATGCATATGTTTGTATGCATATGTATGTACATATACACATATATGCGCATATGTTAAATATGTCTAGCTCCATACTTAATTGTATCCTTCATGGAGAAAGAGGAGGAGGAAGGGGAAAAATAAGTATATAGTAAAGAATACATAGAAGAAAAAAAAAGGAAACCTACAAGAAAGCGAAGATGAATAGCTCTGAACACAATATGTAGTATTTATTAAATAGACTTTCTTGAAATGGAAATTTATTGCTTTATATTTTTAATCCTCTCTCGTGTTCTGCTGTATACAGGACAGTGTTTTTTTTTTCCTATTTTGTATCTGAATTTAAATTAATTAATTAATTTAAAAAATGAGATGAAAATTTTAAAGTGATGAAATAAACAAAAGACAAAATATTTTTGAAGAAAGAAATAAAGGACAACAATTAAAAAGTAAGCAAACAAGCAAACAAAAAGAATGCTTTGCCTTGTTTAGGAGATGCATAGAATCGGAGAAGTCTTATGAACTTTGTGCTTTTTATTTTGTTCAATTTTTAAAATATATTCTAGTTATGATAAAAGAAAGAATAGAATTATACTTATTTGCAAGGGAATTTTGAGATTTTGCAATTGGATCCATGCATTAAACTCATTTTCTCCAATGGAGCTTTTCACAAACAGTTGTCATTGCAAACTGCCTTGGCCTCAAAATGCATTAATGATGCCCTGATATCAGCCAATAGTGGAGCTATTAATGTGTGTTCTCAACTATAATCCTTTTAAGTGACATATAATTAACTTATATCTTGCATATACCTAATAACACTGTTCAATTAACATGCAGTAGCTACCTTAGTAAATCAAAATTAAATGCTTACTTAAGACACTAAGCTGAGAGTGCTACTGTTGGGAGATTTTCGTGATTTATTCATTTATATGGCAGTCTCACGTTGATGATTAGTGTGCCAGTCCTTGACCTGTGACCAACTTTGCCATTTTTTTAAACAGAAGGCCAAATAAGGTAAAGAAGAAGAGCTTCAGTTAATCAGCTAGAGATGCACAGAGTCTGCCTTATTAATATATTCATTTCAAGCTCTGGAAACAGCCCATGAGGCAAGCATCAACTTTTGAACTTAGTTATTGGAGATTTTCTCCCAGTTAAAAAAAAAAGAAGAAAACATTTTTTGCCTCATCTGAGATGGATTTACTGATGTTTCATTTTTTTCCACCAAAGGGAAAGAAGTATTTTTCTGTGTTGAATTAATCTTTTCTCCTTGCTCTGTATCTCTTAAATTTAGACAAGAAAAAAAAACCATTACAATGCATGTGTATCTTATATCTATCACTATATCACTACACACTTGTTTATATATTATAACCCTCAAGTTCTCCAGATTTTTCATTTATTATTGTTTTCTTACTCCAGCTCCTTGAAATCAAGGATCACCTTTATTCCTCCTTTTGTTTTTTCTCTAGGGCCTAGAGTAGTGTTATTCATGTAGTGACCCTTCCTGTTTGTCCATGAACTACAATCTCAGTTCTGAACATTTATTTTGGATGTCTCTGCTGCCTTGAATATACTCCTCTCCTCTGCCTCTCAGGATCCCTCATATTCTTCAAAAATTCATCTGAACATCACCTCCTACAGAGAGTTTTTCCCTGATTTCCCACCTGCTGATGTCCTCCTTTTCAAGAGATTTTGTATTCAGTTTCTATCTAATTTGTACATATGTAAATAAGTACAAATATATATAGGTATTTGCATATGCAGTTATGGAACAGGAAATATATAATAAATGCCTGTCACTTGTGGGCTTGATATATAATATGAGAAAATTACTAAATTGGTAAAAAAAAAAAAAAGAGAATGTCGGCTATCTCCACATATTCCACACATTTGTAACAAAGACCTCTTTGCTGTCTTTACACATGACACACCCATCTGCAGCCACTGAATTTTCACCTGATATTCATCATACCTAGAATTTTATCTCTCCTTATGTTCCTTCAATTTGTAAGTTAAATTTTACCTTCTACTCTAAGTCCTCCTGGATTCCACACTCCCCCTTATTGATAGGGACTCCCCTCGGAGACATAACAAATATATACACACATATACACATACAAGCATATACATAAACAAACACACATTTACACTACATACTAGCTGTGTGGCACTGTGCAAGTCACTTAATCTACTCCCAGCATTACCTACCTGATACATGTGTGTTTATGTGTATGTATATATAATATGCACATATATACTCATTTATATATGTATATGTAAGTACACTTTATTTGTGTGTAATATATGTGTGTTAATATGTATACAGATGTAGGTATATATACAATTATGTTATATGCACATATGTATGTATTGTGTGTATAGTAATGTGAAAATATTGGTATACACATGCACATGTACATGTCTGTATACATACACATATATCTCCTGCTTGAACATAGTTCTTTACCTGTTGTCCCCCATATTTTATATAATGTGAGCTCCTTAAGACCAGAGACTGTTTTTTTTTTTCCAAGGGGGGAAAGACTCTTTATCAGTATCTTCAATGCTTAGCATTGTTCCAGACATATAGCAGGAATTTAATAAAGGCTTGTTAACTTTATTATTAACTTTTCTTAGATTTTAGTGAAGTGGTTTATTTAGAGAGAGCTGAGAAGCTGCCAGTGCCACAGAGATTTTTGTTTAGTCCTGTGTTATTGATCATTTCTATCAATGACTTGGATAGACGCAGAGATAGAACCCTTATTATATTACAGATAACACAGACATGAGGATTCTTGTAAATAAGGCCCAGAACAATGCTTTGTACAGAGTAGATGTTATACAAATGCTTATTACATTTACATCCCTTCTTTTACTCTTCCCTAGCCCATTCCCAAACAGAAATAGCTCAAATATTTTACCATAGTATTAGGATCTCAAAATATATTAGAATATTGGGTGGAATGTAACCAGATGAAATTTCAAAGGGAAGAATTTAAAGTCTTCCATTTCAATTCAAAAAATCATTTTGTAGTTACAAAATGGGGGGGAGGCAAGGTTAGATACCAGAAAGGGCTGTTCTTGGGCATAGCAAGTACTGATCAATGAAGGTCTTCTGGACCAAAGCTGGTACAAAGCTGACTCACCATTCAAGAATGGTGTGTAAGGAATTGTTTTACAGCTGTTTGCAAGATTTCATGTTTCCTGAAGTCCCTTTTAGTTCTTACTGGTGGCATTTTAAAATTGATTCCTAGGTAAAGAGAAAGACATATATATAATATATATATATGAAAATTAATGAGGTATTATAGCTAAAATAGCATATTTGTCTTATGTTTCCAACTTGATTATAAAGTCCTTAAAGATGAAACCAATATTTACAACTACTTTTATCATTTATAATGCCTAATATGCTGATGAACAAAGTATGTGCTCAATAATTAATTCTTGAAGTAATGATGAATGGATAAATATTGGTTAGTTGGTTGTTGTCTTTTGTACTGGAAGAGAACCAATGTGATATCACTATGTTAAAGTCAAATTACATTGTGTCCAACTGTGGCTGATCAGACCAATACAAGCTCAAAATGCTCTGCCGTGGTTCCTATGAACATTTGGGGTAGCTTATCTAATTTTTTGCATCCTATGTTTCTTTTGGGCTAATTCAATTCTTTTTTACTTATAGAGCACAGCACCTTCTCTGATGAGGGCACACCATGCATTTGGCATTCAAACAGTGTGGCCAATCCAATGGAGTGCTCTCTGCAGGACAGTTGGAATACCTGGCAGTTTAATTCAAGAAAGGACCTCAGCATCTTGTATGTTATTCTTCCGGGTGATCTTCAGAATCTTCCTAAGAAAATTCAAAAGGAGGCGACTCCGTTTCCTGGCATGGCACTGGTATACTGCCCAGATTTCACAGACACACTATAATGAGGTCGTTCCTAGACCTTCAGTTTGGTAGCAAGTCTAATACCTCTCCTCTACCACATTTTCCTTTAGAGCCTCCTGAACACTGAGCTAGCTCTGGCAATGTGTGTGGCGATCTTATTATCAATATGTACATCCCTGGAAAGAATACTGCTAAGGGAAGAGAACTTATCCACAGCATTCAAAACTTTTATCTCACTCACAGTTCTACATTACAGTTACTATAGCCCCAGAATACCAAACACTACCTTACATATAAAATTAATGGAATACTTATGTCCATCCTGGCCACCTAAGTCACTTACCTTATATAATAATACTAAAAACAATAGCTACCATTTAAATAGCACTTTAATGTCTACAATGAATTTTCTAAATATTATCTCATTTGATAATTCCAATAACCTTAGGAAGAAGTGATTATTCCCATTTTACAGATGAGGAAACTGAGTAAGAGTTAAGTGACTTGCCCAGAATCACACACCTAGAAAGTATCTGAGGCTGGAATTCAATTTAAGTACATTTAACTCAAATTTCATCATTCTACCACTGTGTTACCCAGTAACAAAAGTGACAGAGTAGCCTTTTGTAGTTCATTAGAAATAGTTTCCTAAAGGAACATTGTCTTTTCAAAATATAGATTATTGCTTGTGCACACATAGGCTTAAGAACTTAACCTGTGATTTCAAAGAAACAGAAAACTACTGGATAAGGATACTCCATCTACCAATTCCCATTGACTTGCAAATTTTGCAAGTCTCTGCAAATTCTAGTCTAAAAGAATTGCCTAAAAAATAATAGGTAAAGGGATCAAATGATGCCCAAGATCATACAAATAGCATGTGTCCAAGGTAAGATTTGAACTCAGGTCTTCTCTGCCTCTGAGACTACTTATTTCTACTGTCATGCTGCACATTATACTTACAAACTACTATACCTCTGTATCATTTATACAGCAGATAAATGCCAATATAATCTTTCTGAAATTTATCCCAAAGCACGTACATTCTAAACCATGGATTAGAATCCAGAATTAAAACTTTTTATATTCAAAATAATTAGTAGTACTGTGTAGTCCTAGCTGCCTGACACTAAAAGTGTAGGAACTTCTATGAACTATTCTGTGAATAAATGCTTGTGTCAAATAGTGTCTAACTTGTGTACAATAGATAGCTAATTATAGGGAACATATAATAGAAGCCCTGGAACAGCTTTGGCAGAAGAATATGCATCTGGAAATTGATTAGGATTGATGGAAGCTCATGGGATGTTTGAGATGAATAATATTTATAAAAATGGCAACTTTCATCCCATTTCAGATTTTAATAAAAATAGCTTAAACAATTCATGAATACATTTAAACTCTACATGTTTCTAAGATGAATCTGGGGTTAACTTTGGGGAAACTATGGTATATAGAGTGAAAATGTTTTAATCATAGGCCCTTTAATTTTTTTTTGCTTTGAACTATATGTAAACTCAAATGAAAGGAAAATGTTTATGTGAGAAAAAAAGTGTACCTTTGAAATCATATTCCACCATATGAAAGTTACAGACATTAGACAATGTATAAATCTGAAGGTTACATATCTCCATTGGGTGATGACAACTCTAAAAAAGAGGATAAGGTAGAATAATTTATGATATATAACATTTATTTAGGAGTACACACTCATCAGAGTCTAACAGCTTTGATGAATAACAAGATTTTTAAAAAAGTGTTCCTTAGGTATGACTTTTAGTAGGTTTCTGTAGAGTAATTATGAATTCTGAGACCTATGCTATTCCTTTTAAATATGTAAAAAAATTAAAATGCAATGTTTTTTCTTATCTCTCTCTCCCAACCTAGAGGGTCCACCAAAGACCATAGGTGTGTGTATTTGTGTGTGTGTGTATTTCCAATTATAAATATATACTAGAAAAGAAAACAAACAAAATGTGTTTAATATGACACTTCTGGGCTCCAGTTAGTGTGAATAATGAATCTCCTGAAGTAGTATTTGAATTCGCACTATTTGAAGTTATAATTATGTGAAATGTGGTAATTATCTAAAACACACTAAAAATAAACACTGCAAAATCAAATAATACAACTACTTCTGGGGACTTCATTATTCTCACTAATCAAGAACTATGTTTCTCTTCATTTCTTTTAGTATATTTGAGATAACATGTAGCAGTAGTGGGTTGGTAGAGAACTGGACTGGAATGCAAGTTTATTCTATTTCAAATTCTGCCACAGATATTTAAGAATGGGGTGAGTGTAGGTCTCAATTTTCTCAACTGTAAAATGAGGAAATTAGGCTCAACAATCTTAAAGCCCCTTCTCTAAATCTCTACATTTATGATCCTCTGATCTTTTCTCTAATGATGGGACTAAGCTGTCAAGTAAAAGAGTTCTGAATTTGGAAGCAAAGGTCTAAGGTACAAACCCTAATTCTACCACCACCATAGCAAATTCCAGATCTGGGGTCACTGTCTATAAACATATGGTAAATAAAATGTCAAATGGGGAACAAGAAGAAGTCATTATTTATTATTTATTATTTTTAATTATTTTATTTCATTTATTATTTTCTATTTATATTATTTATATTTATATATTTAAACATATATTATTTATTCTTTACTATCCAATGTGAGCTCCTTGAAAGCCAGGATTATCTTGTTCTAACCATGGACATTCCCCACTTCCTTATTTGTATCAACTGGCAATTATCACAGGGTTGGCACAAATTAAGTACTTTATAAATTTCTTTCATTTGTAAGTATAGGCAGAGATTCTATACTCTGCAATTGAGCTGTAGAACAGAAGTCAATGATTGATCCAAAATCCAAACCAAGATGTTCTTTAATCCTTGCTGATGTAGCTAACTCCTGTTTTCCTGCTTCTGTGTCTCAGATGCTAAGGAAAGACTGAACTGGCTTCCAAGTAACTACAGTGATATCTGCCTTGGGAAAGAGCACACAGAGGGAGCATATGGCAACATTTTCTCTTCTGGGCGAACTCTGACTTATAGAAGTGTGTTTGTGAAAAATCAAGGAAGGGGGGATAATTCAACTCCACTTCTGGGTAGTGATAATAGGGATTTCCTGAGAATCCCCTTTTGAAGTATGTTGCCAAAGAAGAGCCAGAAAGTAATTGTAAGTTCTACAGGAATCACAGTATGTGCTTAATAATTTTTGTTGAAATTATCAGCATGGATATCATATACATTAAATAGAATTTTATGTGACAGTAGGAGGGTAGAGATTTAGTGATGGTAGGAAGAGTCCTCTGAGATAACATCTCTAAGAAAGTAACCCAAAGAGTCTAACACAAGGATTTCCAAACCTGAGTTTACCATATCCTTCTGTTTTTAATCAAGATAAAATCTATTCTTATTCTATTTCATATTATATCATGATGTTTGAGAAAATAGGATAGAATCACAGATTATAATATTTTTAACACTAAAGTAGTCAAGCCTACCTATCAAGGCAGTATTATATGAGATATAAAAATTCAACAACAGAGTCAGGATGATAGGTTCAAATTCCATTTTTGACTATTTTATATGTAACCCTGCACAGATCACTTAACCTCTTAGCAAGACAGTAGATGATCTGTATTGGTAGAGGGACTTTTCTCTTCTGGGAGTTCCCTATACTTATAAAAATGATGTTAACTATTTGCCTCCAAACAAAAAAACAAAAAACAAAAACAAATCTATTGATCCTAAGATGAGGGTGTCAAGAATGGTATTAAAACTATAGACACAGGGTATAAGAAGACCTTGCTAGTAACTTCTGTATCAAAAAAGAATCTGACCCAACAAATGGAAACTGAAATACGGGTCCACTGATGGGAGGGAGTATTGCAAAGCTTAGGTCAAGCATTTCTCCTCGAAGCTCATATTTGTAGATGGAGTCATGAGGATTTTTAGCTAAACTTTAATGTTCTTAGAACTTTGAATGTAACAATTATCTAGATATAGGAAATGATGATTACAGATATTTCACACATGTAGCTTTTTAAGTGTTTTTCAGAAATTTTGTATTGTGTATATCCAAACACTTTAAAATGTGTTATAACCAACACAACTTAAAGATATATGCTTGATTTTTTTCTTTACAGTGCCTCTGACTTTCATATCCCTGCTTCTTTCTTTCTCCTGTTCTCTCCTCCATACCTCCCATTTTCCAATGTATAATTAAACTCTGTAACTTGAGAGTTCTATGTACAGCACCTTGCACTCTTTGGAAACGTGCCATTTCAGCGCTTTAATAAATAACTCATGTGGCGTTTCTAAATTGGCATGGTGGGGGGCATATTTTTAGAAACCACCCTCAACCAAATCTGGTGCTGTTGCCTCTTACAAAGGTGTCAGCAGATGGAGAATGGCGGAGGTTTCATATCTGAAGCCTCTGTTGACATCTTATTCATGGGGAAGGTGGAAACCATGGTTGCTACCAATTGGCCACTAGGTAGCACTGAGACTCCAAGGTTCTCTTACTTCTCTATATTCTTGTAATGACTTCTTCAGAGGAGAAACTAGCAAAAAAAAATTTTTTTAAAGTTTTTACAACACTTGTGAGTGGTCAGGTTTATTTTATTTTATTTTATTTGCTTTTAATTTCCTCCTGGACAATTTGGGGTTGCTCTGTGGGTTGCAGGGAGGTTGGCAACATCTACTTTAAGTCCATGCAGTTAATATTTATTCATACCCCACAAAGGAATAGTGAAATTCAGCCTATTAAAAAATCATGGGATCATTGGATTTTAGAGTTGGAAAGGGCCTTTTGAGATCATCTGCTTTAGTCCCCTTATTTTACAGATGAGACATATGACTGAATCACAGGCTGCTGGGAAACTAGAGTACCATCACGATGTGCTGATTCGACATAAAAGGGAAAAGCGACTTGAGAATTGTTTCAGAGACAAGATTTCAGAGAGGATTTTAGTCTAAGAGGCAGTATGGCTTCTCTACACATGTAATATCTAAAGACAGGTTCCATAATCATAATAATAGCCAGCATTTATATAGCACCTTAACGTTTCTAAAGTGCTTTATCTACATTATCTCCAGGCTGAATTTCATTAGACTGATTCTTTTAAAATCAGTTGGACTAAATTCAACCATTACCCTTGCTAGTTTGTGTGGGTAGAAAGAACAACAGATGTAGTCACTGTTATATTCAGAATCTTACTCAGAATGGTAGAGCAAGCTGGCAGCACGGTGTAGTGGGAAGAGGGAAAAACTTGGAATCAGGAAACCTGGGTTCCAGTTCTGTCTCTGATACATATTGGCTGAGTGGTCATAGATAACTCATTCAACCTCTCAGCGTACAAGACAATTTTCTAGGAATAAAAAATTTCACACAATTGCCAGTCTGTATTTGTGAATTACTTTTCCACGTTAGAAGGATTTGTATTATATTTTGCCTTCAATAAATCATCATTGAAATTAGCTTGCTTTTACTAAACTCATGCAATCAAAAATTAGCCATTCTTTCCCTTAGCAGGATACGTATTGTCAATATACTCTCAAAATGAAACTCAAATGAAGCAACCCAAACAACTACTAAGTTAAAATCTTTCTACCAGAAATTTTTGTTCTCTAAAAATAAATTATAATGTCAAATGTTAGCCATAAATGCCTAAGAATGATAATAAAAGAATTTGGGACATTATGGCAAAGAAAGAAAGAATGTGACTTCTGCAAAAGAGCAGAAAGTAATTTGTATTGAATATATATATATATATACATATATATACATATATATATATATATATTAGTGATACAAATGTTTGTCTATATATTTTGTAGATTCTAATGTCCTTTCCAACTTGGGATCCAGTAGTAACATTCACTCTAAACATCTGATCACTTAAAATTATAAAACATCAAAAATAAATAAAAAACCAAACATTAAAACAAGGAAAAAAAATACAAAAAACAAAATTTGCTCCAATTCTGGTCTAAATAATAGAACACATTACCAATCAATTCTGTAGGTATTGTTCTCTCAGAAAAGACACAAGATGTAGTATACTCAATCATCACCAAAAATTAGCAACAAGCATCAGAAAACAACTTTCTTCCTGAATAAGACTTATTAGTATGCTGAATATCTCCTCAAAACTCCAATCCAAATTTATTTTTAATAAATTACATAACTAGATCATAAGGTCACAGATGTGAGGCTGAAAGAGATCTCAGAGGACATGTAATTTAACTCCTTCTTTTTGTAGTCCAAAGAAGATACAGGGCTTTAACCAAAGGGACACAGGAAGAACAAAATTTGAACACATATCTTTATATTGTAGGGCCACTACTTTTTCTAGGCCACCATTACATCTTTAATTCAACAGCTCTTAGAAGAAACAAGCATATATGAGATATGACTATTTGCTGAGTTATCCAGCATCATGAAAATTAGTCAAGTTTTATTCCCAGGGCCACTAATGCAACACCCAGCATTCTATCACATCAGCTGCATATTATCTAGATATCACATAAAAATACAGGAACCTTTCTAAAGGTTGAAAACTTAAGTTATCACCTAAATGGTGCAATAGATAAACCTGGCATCAGGAAAATTCATCTATTTGAATCCAACCTCAGACACTTGCTAGCTGTGTGACCCTGGGCAAGTCACAACTCAGTTTGCCTCTGTTTCCTCAACTGTAGAATGAACTGGAGAAAGAAATGTTAAAACACTCCATTATCTTTGCCAAGAATACCTCAAATGGGGTCAAAAAGAGTTGGATAGGAGGGAAATGACTCAAAAACTATTATCTAAAATTAGGAGCTGATTTATGAAGGTTTTCTTTTCTTTTTTTAATCTGTTGGTTAATTATTGTCAAAGAAAACAACTTGGCATCAAAGTAAAACAAAATAAAAATGATTGTATTCAATTGACATTAATATTTAAATAGATCATAATAAAAGTGCTCATGTTATGGGTTAGTTTACCTAGTCCTTTTTGCATTTTTTGCAATAATTTTTACAATCAATACACTTTAGTATTCTTTTTAGTTCATTTTGGACATATTCTTTCCTGCCTTCCATCACATTACTATTCTCAACAAGTATAAGCTTCTGGAAACAACAGAGGATTTAATTTATATTTTTATAACCTTGGAATCCAGCATAATTCTTTAATACATGATAGACAATTTATTGATTAAGTTATAGATTCAAAATTACCCATCCTATACTTCACTATTAAAGAAGATATTTTTAGAGAGCTTCGCAACAACTGGAACATATAAATATATTTATCATATAAAAACATATAAATATTTAGAGTAAATACAGCATATAATACTCATAAAAAGGTTTACATTCTTCTATTCCATTTCATTTAGGGATAAAGTCTTATTGTTGTTGTCCACTTGTTTCAATCACTTCTAACTATTATGCCATTTCTTGGGATGATTTGCAATTTTCTTCTGCAGTCTATTTTACAGATGAGGAACTGAAGAAAACTGGTACTCTATACATTGTACCACTTTGTTGCCCTTATTATTTGTAATATCTACCCTTAAACTATTTCAGGCCAAAGCTTAGCTCTTTTGCGTGATATAACATAACACTGTAATTCCAAATTAGTCAACATCCTAAACAATAAATATATTTTCATGATTTCACATGTATAATGAGTTTCATATTGCAAATTAGATTATATTTGTAAAATATCAGTGCCTAGTACATATAAATACAATATAGATATTAGCTATCATCATCATCAATATTATAATTATTATTACTACTTGCTTTGTTGATCCTCATTTAAAAATCTTCAGAAATTGTATTATTCTATGGCTCAAAACTTGATAGAGTTGCCAGAGATATATTAGCACTAAAACAATATGCTTATATCTACATTATGAGTTTTAATGCTGAAAATATAAAAGTTGAGAATTCAATAATGTCTTGTAACAGTATTTATGTTCTGTAGCAGGCCTATCCTCTTGATTTTACAAAGACTAGAAGCCCCAAAGAAATAAAGTGACTTACTCAAAAGTTAGTGAGTAAATAGATACTCATTCTATTGCTGGTTCCTACAGCAAAGCTTTCCTCTAGATGCTTGAAAAGATCACATAAATGTTTGTCTCAGTTACTGTTGGCTTCCTTATCATTGTGTTTTTATTTTTAATTGCCCAATTTCATATTGTTAGACTCTGTAAGGTGTTCTAATGTTTTAAGTAAATAGAAGAAAAGTTCATTTTAAAAATATTCTGACAAATAGTACAGAATACTAGAAGAAAGGCATAACTTTTGTGGAGATATTTGAATTCAGAGGTCTTGGGTTCAAATCTCTAACTCTGCCACTTATAACTTTTATGAGGAAGAGTCTTTTCCTCCCTGGGCCTCAATCCCCTTACTGTAAAATAAATAATAGAGATTAGGTGATTCCCAATAGTTCCTTCTAGGGTTAAAATTATATGTTCTTTTCATTTAATAAAAATCTTTTAGAGTCTCTTTTTGTTCAAATAAAAGTTTAATTAAAAATCTATACATCAAATTAACTTTTCAAAAACTTAAAATGGCCATGATCCCTCAAAAAGTAAAGAGAGTTCATAACCAACATTATATATATGCCTCGAAGGACCCACAAAAGTTTGCGTAATCTAATCCTCCTATATTGCAGATGAGAAAAAAGAGATTTACAGAGGTAAAATAACTTACTTAAGGTTAGACATAATTCACTACATGTATATAAATGAGGTCTTTCAGTTTCCCTCAGAAAATCACATGAAACCAAGCCTTTGAACAAAATCTGTTAGAATGAAACCTCTCTCCAGGTCAAGATAGACTGGAGAAACTTCAAAAAACATCAGAGGGTATGGAATACCATATTCCAGAAGGCAAAGAACCAGGAGTTACAACCAAAAATTAACTACCTAGCCAGATGCATCATCATTGAAGCAAACACTATTTTACAGGTCCATAGATTTCTCCAGAAAGAAATTGATGTCCAAAGCAAAAAACAAAAACAAACAAAAAAACTAAAAATCTTTATTTTAGAATATCTAAATCATATTAATTTTATTTACATGGAGAGACAGGGCAGAAGAGAAGGTGAAGAAAAAGGAAGAAGAGAAATCATAGAAGAAGGAATATGGGACTGATTCCATTTGAGTTAGGAAGACTCAGATCATCACCTACCTCTAACTCTTGCTGGTTGTGCAACCAGGAACTGGTGCCTAAAATCTTGAAAGACCCAGGCAGTTACAGGTGAATTTCAGATCTCTGTAGGGTGGAGGTAATTCTGCTCTGCAGTTTTCTCTATCAATGAATGATCAAGTTCTTCATGAGGAAGAATTTAAAAAAACTATCATGTTATTTCAGTATGATAACCTATTTCTTAGTTAATTTTGTAAGCAAAGATTTTTTTAAATCCTTTAAAACTCTATTAATATCTATTAACCCACTTAGCAAGAGTCAAATGCTGAAAAAATAAGGTTCAGAATAAATTTTAATAGGAAGATGGAGATAGCAAATTATTCAGAGAATATAGGGTATTACGATAGAAAGCTTGAAACAGCAAACAGGATCTGACTCCAGGAGTGAATTGGAGTCATCAAAAGGGAGAATCCGGGATGCAACCAAAATAGAATTTGTTTTTCTACTCATCTTGCCAAAGCATTTTCTTTTGTTACTATTTTGGAAATAGGCTCTCAAAATTGTTTTATTTAGTGAAATGAGTATGAACAATTAAAAGTCTCAGACAGGGTGAACAAACTGGAGTTATCTTGACTTATTTCATTTTCTTACGAAAAAACAAAACAAAAAAATTGTAAGACTAAGAGTGTTATATTGTAGTTGGGACTACTCTGAAGTTCAATTCTTACCCAAAAGATCTTTTTTCAACTCTGTAGTAAAAGTATATTTAGTAACTGTCTTTATATTGACCTGGAAAAGATAGCTTAGATATATCTTTAATTTGATTTCAACTTTTTTCAAGCTTTCTCCATTAACTCATTCCTATAACAATTTTGTTTTTAGCAGCTTCTCTGACAGAAAAAGCTATGAGGTTTTTCAAATGCAATAAGCAGGATTAGAAAGGTGCCATCCTTCAACCCAACTTGCATTGAGACTGTGGATCTTCAGCATTATTCTCTATACTGAGGATGTTTGTAGTGATCAGTCTGCTAAAAACATGCTGACAGATCAGAGTGCTTTTATGGGGTCAGCAATGCACAGGCCACTATCCCTCGATTTTTTGTAAAAGTACTTTGAATTATGGAAATTTTTCAATCTATCTACAAATATCAAAGTATGCTCATAGTCTTTCCCAGATATTCAGGAGAGAGAGAGAGAGAGAAAGAGAGAGAGAGAGAGAGAGAGAGAGAGAGAGAGAGAGAGAGAGAGAAACACAGACAGAGAGAGACAGAGAGAGACAGAGAGAGAGAAACAGAGAGAGAGACAGAGACAGAGACAGACAGACAGACAGAGACAGAGACAGACAGAAATAGAGACAGACAGGGGGAGAGAGAGAGAGAGAGAGAGAGAGAGAGAGAGAGAAGGATGGAGAGAGTAGGAGAGAAAAAGAGAGAGAATGAGAAAGAAACATATTGTACAGAATATGAGAGTGAGCAAAATGTTTTCACTTCTTTGATATTCTAGAAATAACCTTTCCCCCTCCCAGTCTCATTTCTCTCTTCTTCAATACTCTTATGCACTTGTTTTATTATGACATTTGATAAATAGTGTGTATATATCACCTCCCCCCACTAGAATGCCAGCTCATAAGAAGCATGCACTATATACTTTTATATATTTGTTTCCCCAAAGTCTGCCATGGTGTATTACATAATAAGTATTGAACATGTCCTCTATATAATTGTCTTTGAATATAAAATGAATAATCACCTTTGCTCATTGAATACTTCATTCCTTTAAGTGTGACACTAACATATGATCTTTTGAACAACAATAAAAGGACTCCCCTAAAAATTGCTTCATTATGATACAAATAGGAATATATGGTAAACCAAACTCTGATGGCATAGCTACTCTGTTTGACCATTGTCTGTCCCTTCTTTAAGTTATTTAATTTGGGAAGATTCTTGTACAGAGAGCTTAACATTTATTTTACATTCTGCTAAATGAGTACATTAAAAAAAAAAAAAACAAACAGCAGAACATGCAAATTCTTAAAGAAAAGACCAAATAAATTACAGATGGGAATAGTAAAACTATAATAATAAGGAAACTAAAATTTCTCCTGTCAGAGCTAGATAAATTAAAAAAAATAAACAAGAAAAAGTTAAGAAGACAAATAGAATTTTAGAATAGTAGATATAGTGGATGGCTGAAGAAAATTGAATGAGTATAGAAAGAAGTATACTTTTCTTAGCTGCATCTAACACTTTCACCAAAAAACTTAACAAGTATTATGGCATCAAAACCTGAGAAACAATTGAAAAAGCTGAAATATTAAATCTAACCTTTTAAGCCACAATGTAATACAAATTATATTTAATAAAAACCATGTGAAAAATACTGTATTTAAAGGTATCATGTCTACAGTATTATGCTAAAAGACCATGTGATATGTAGTGGAATAATTCCTGAAATTCAATTTAATAATTTGGGTTTAAATCCCACATCTTCTACTTACTAGCATTGTGATCTAGCAAAATCATTTCATGTCTTATGAAGTCATATTCAATATTTGAATCTCTATGGCCCCTTATAGTTCAAGCATCCTTGATCTTGTGATCAGAAGAGACATCCACACACTGAGAGTGGACTGTGGGAAATGAATGTGGTTCACAACATAACATTCTTACTCTTTTTGTTGTTGTTTGCTTGAATTTGATTTTCTTCATCATTTTTTTCTGGTTTGATTTGATTTTTCTTGTACATCAAAATAATTGTATTAATATGTATGCATATATTGGATTTAACATATATTTCTACCATATTTAACATATAATAAGATTGGGAAAAGGGGGAGAAAACTGGAACACAAGGCTCTACAAGGGCTAATGTTGAAGAATTATCTATGCATATGTTTTGCAAAATAAAAAAGCTTTAATAAAAAAAGAAAAAATAATTAAGAATTCAGGAAGCTTTGAATAATTTCTGACATACTAAATATTTAATGAACACATTTTAAAAACAAAAAATAAAAATTTCCCTCTTAGTTTTATGTCATGTTTTTATTTGGTAAATATGCCATTTAAGCTTTCATTCAAGTCACTGATAAAAGACATTAAATAGCACAGAACCAAAGAGATATCTCTCTTTAGTACTCCACTACAGATGCTCTTTTAAGCTACCACAAACATTTGAATTTTAACCTACACCATATAATGTACTTCTTCAAAAGATAATTGAGCCAATCTACAATCCAAATAATACTATTTTGTAGAAATACTCTGATGCTAATTTAGAGGGAACATTTTAACACTGAAATAATTGGTACCAGAGCCAATGTTTCAGGGTTTAATTTGATCTCATACTGAAGCATGGCAGAGAAGAAGGTTACTGTATTTAGTGTCTGACTAAGGTATTCCAGTATCCCAGGTCTATTTTCTACCGGTTTAAAATTGAGCAAGTTGTTTTATCTCTCTTGGCCAAATTCCTTATCCATTAAGTGAGAATCTCTATGGTTTCTTTCAACTTTTGGCCCACAATATGTTCTTGCCTGGATTTCCATCATTGACCTTATGAGATCTAACAGGATATCTATTTATATGGTTGTAACTATGGAATTCACCACCTTCTTATCAAAGATACCTATCAATGTTAAACATTCCTCTCTCAGAGTGAAATGTCAGCCTTCCTGTGACATTTTCATGCTATATTACAAATAAGCAACACTGAGCAAAAAAGCAGTCTCTGTTGTGTTATTTCATAGTTTGGCACTGTATACATTTGCCTATGCTTTCATCTCAAAAGTTGAGCAATACTGCTTGCTGTATTTGGGTGCCAGTGTAGATTTAAGCCTCCAAACAAGATTATTGTTCTATAACAAACGGCTGACAGGATATTTCAGAGAGCCCTGGAGAGACTTGCATGAAATGATGCTGAGTAAAATGAGCAGAACCAGGAGATCATTGTACTCGGCAACAAGATATATTATGATCAATTCTGATGGACATGGTTCTTCTCAACAATGAGATGATTGATGCCAGTTCCAAAGTTCTTATGATGAAGAGAGTCATCTACACACAAAGAGACAACTGTGGGAACTGAGTTTGGATCACAGCATATTTTCACTTCTTTTGTTTGCTTGAATTTTATTTTATTTTTTATTTTTCTTCTTTTTTGATCTGATGTATTCTTTGCAGCAAGATAATTGTATAAATACATATGCCTATATTGGATTTATATACATTTTTCCAAGTTTGACATATATTAGATTACTTGCCATCTAGAGGAGGGGATGAAAGGAAGGGGGGAATTAGAACACAAGCTTTTGCAAGGGTCAATTTTGAAAAATTATCCTTGCATAAATTTTGAAAATAAAAAGCTTCAATAGAAATAAAGAAATAATGTATAATGATGGCATAACAGAGGTGAAGGTAGAGTGCTTAGAAAGGTTCAGGAGGTAAAAATTAACCTAATTTGAAAAAAATCAAAATGTGATCTCCTTTATCATGGCACCACCCACATTTGCCATTTCCCTTTCTTCTAAGGTAAGGATTATGTAATGAAATGAACACTAAACCAGGAATCAAGAAGCTTGTGTCCCATCCTTATCTGTGCCTAAAATTTCTAGGATCATAAGTAAGTCACTTCATGTCTTGGACATCAGTTTACTAATCTTTAAAATTAAGGTGCTTTAGCTGATCTATAAAGTCCCTTCTAGTCCTTTTCTTCTGAACTATGTTATGCTAGGCTGTGCCAAATTATTTTTGTCACATCAGTGTCTGACATTTGTGCCCATAACCTGACTATCACACCACTATTATGACATCTCCTTTGGTATCAATAATTGAGGGCAATGAGACAGGCAATTTACACATTTCCACACCCACATAAAACCCCCCAAATCTGCAGCTAGAATTCTGGAATTTGTCTTATCACACTATGACTTTTGTCCAACCATCTAAAGTCACTTTCTTCTCTAGAATTCTGTCGATTTGCTTCCTGGAGGTGAATATCTAATTTGTATCACATTGTGAGAGAAATTGATCTTTCCAATTTTCACGTTTTCATTTTGCTATTCTCATTCTGGGTTGTGGCATAAAAATCATTTGATATAAAAACATTTGGATAGGTACTGCCCACTGGATGAAATCCCTTCACTTCTCTATCCAAATCAATGAATTATCTATTCTAATATAAAGCAGCACCAGCAGCATAGCAATAATAAGGACACAAAAGAATTGGTAGTGACCCCGGATACTTCAATATATTAATTAATTGCTTTGATACAACACCTACAGGCAAAGTAGAACTTAAATGCATTAAAATATATCCCAAACAGCTTAGCTTGAAACTACAGCACATTCTCCTTCTATATTTTCTGAAATCTATCTATATTTTATTTAACTTGGGAAAAGATTAAAGAATAGAATTATATTAGAACTGGTGGAGGCATGAGCCATGCCCCCTTGATTATATTGAAACATTAAAATGTCATCAGCATGTTAATTTTGTCATCTCAACTGTATGAGATTTATTCAGCACTTCTATCTATTACATTAGTCTGGAAACACAATTTATTCTGATTGTGGAAATGTCATAGACAGCGACTAAAAACATCTGGAATTCTTAGTCTGAAAAGAATGCCTGGCTTTGATAATGCCATTTCTAAATTAATTTTATTTATGAAGAAGGCAGAAGTTAAACATTTCTACATTATTCAAATTAAAATAATCAATTGGCTCAGCATTTTTTAAACCAAAAAAGAAGACCCCCCAAAAAAATAGATACCAAATCAAAATCAAATTAAAAATGCTCTCTATATTTTACATTTGTGAATGAGGTTCTTGGGAAGATGACATAGGGAGTATCGTTTCCTACCTGAAAAAAAAGTAATAGTATTTAGGGAAGATTTCTGCTTATTTCAGTAATCCTTAGTAATCTGACTTTGCTGTAGGGAAAAAAAAATAAGCTATTGTGAAAACTAAGGTGACACCTTTGACAATGGCAGAAGCCATAAAAACAGTAGGATAAAAGTACGTGATGTTTGAATTTCATATATTGTTATTGTAGTTGCTCTTGTTCTTTCGAGTTTTCATACAATTTAAATATACCTGAAACTATATTTACAAAAAAAGAAAGAAATATTGCATGCTAAGAATATATATATGATCCACTTCAGAATAGTCACAGAAAATAAGAAGTCTTGACTGACTCCATATAACTTCTTTTCTCAGTGAGAACCACTAGAAATATTTCTACAAATCAAGAGTTCAAGTTGGGCTCAAATTTTGATTAAAAAAAAAAAAGAATTTGTTTCTCATCCTAAAGAAAGACATCTATACTGACAGTTATAATTTGCAGTTGAGTTTCCCTACTGTCTATTTCATTGATATATCATATTTCACATCATAAAATTTGAAATATGTTGCTATATGATATTTTTACAAGATAAGAACTTTAACTTCATCTCTGTGAATACTAAATTTACTCATGAGTATTATGACCTGTCCATATTTGTCTTGGCAATCCTTATCCATATTTGCAACAATAAGCCCAAAGAGTATCTATTCAACAACTCAACCTGCTATGGAGGCCTTCCTTTTTGTTTTTGCTTTTTGTTTGCTTGTTTGTTTGTTTACTTCTCAGGCATGTTGATGTGCCACTTATTTTGTTCCTTTAATTTTCATTTTTCACATGTACAACCTGCATCTTTTCCCCAATTTGCATGTGTTTGACACATCTTGTCCACCATTATATTTTCTTCTGCCCCCAAAATACTCTCATAAATGCTATTACTTGCAAACTCTGGACTTTTCAGAAACAAGTGTCATAATCTATATTCATATAATTGACAATTTTCCCTTATTTGCTTTTCAAATAAGTAGAGAACAATTTTTTACAGTATCATATCACTAAGGATACTAATAATGACCAATCACGTTCATAATGATAACTTTTGAGACACCGTAGATACTAGAAGTGTGTTCTAAAATATTATATTATGCCAAATGTATTTGTAAATGATAAATGTGCTTTAAGACACTTGAATTCATTTGAAATTTGTAAATTCACAGATGATAAATAGTAAAGATCTTTTAAATCTCTTAAAAATTAAACTAACCAGGTTATCCCATTCCCACTCATTCTTCAAAAAATCATGGTGAATTATTCCAAATAAGCTAATTCTGAATAAAAATGTCAAAATTATTGACCTCAACATCTCTTTTTGTTTCAAGAAGATAAATATATATATGTATAAATGGCTGTACATTTGTGTAAAGACATACATACATACATATGCATATATATGGTATATATAAATATACATAAGAAAACTCACAAACACATATATACATACATATATATAATATACACAATTTCTCTTTATAGACATGTGTGTTTATATATATATATATGGTATTATATATTTACACCCAAGAAACTTGATTAGAATTTGAACTTTGTTACCAAACTACTAAACAAACAAACGCTTTGCTGGGAGCTATTCAAACTATAGATTTTAAATATTAATTCTAAATTATTAAATATACCTTGTATGACAAAATATATAAACTTCGGTGCTGTGGGACTTTAGAGATCATGACATTTTATATCTCTGGAGTAAAATAAAAATTTTAATTGTTTGGAGTACTGCTGCTTGGTCTCATTGAGATTTTTCATACTAGTTCATCAAATCTCAAGTTGTCAGGAATACATTTTTGCATGAAATTTAAATTTAGCAATGAAAGTTGAGAAATTATCTTCTGTCTTACCATAAACAGAAAGCACTAACACTTCTTTCCGCCTCTCATCAGTGAAAAATAGTCTCTCAAATAATCTGTATAAAATATTTTGCATTGTTCTGGCAATATTCTGGCCTCATCCTCTGATACGAAATTGGGCATGTGTGGATAGGCATTCAGTGGAATATGTTTACCAATGAATTGTATGCCAAGGTTTTGACACTACCATCAGTTATGCCAGATGCAAATCATTTACTCTCTGTCAGTTCAAATACACAATCTTGTTTGGATGGCTTAAATCTACACTGGCACCCAAATACAGCAAGCAGTATTGCTCAACTTTTGAGATGAAAGCATAGGCAAATGTATACAGTGCCAAAATATGAAATAACACAACAGAGACTGCTTTTTTGCTCAGTGTTGCTTATTTGTAATATAGCATGAAAATGTCACAGGAAGGCTGACATTTCACTCTGAGAGAGGAATGTTTAACATTGATAGGTATCTTTGATAAGAGGGTGGTGAATTCCATAGTTACAACCATATAAATAGATATCCTGTTAGATCTCATAAGGTCAGTGATAGAAATCCAGGCAAGAACATATTGTAGGCCAAAAGTTGAAAGAAACCATAGAGATTCTCACTTAATAGATAAGGAATTTGGCCAAGAGAGATAAAACAACTTGCTCAATTTTAAATAGGTAAAAAATAGACCTGGGACACTGGAATACCTTAGTCAGACACTAAATACAGTAACCTTTCCACTCTGCCATGCTTCAGTATGAGATCAAATTAAACCCTGAAACATTGACTCTGGTACCAATTATTTCAGTATTAAAATGTTCCCTCTAAATTAGCATCAGAGTATTTCTACAAAATAGTATTATTTGGATTGTAGATTGGCCCAATTGTCTTTTGAAGAAGTACATTATATGGTGTAGGTTAAAATTCAAGTCTTTGTGGTAGCTTGAAAGAGCCTCTCTAGTGAAGTACTAGAGAGAGATATCTCTATGGTTCTGTGCTATTTAATATCTTTTATCAGTGACTTAAATGAAAGCTTCAATTGCATACTTATCAAAATCAAAAATGACATAAATCTAGGAGGGAAAACTAACCTCTTGGATGGTAGAAATAGGATCCTAAAAGATGTCAATAGGCTAAAAATTGTAATAAATCTAATAAAAGTAAATTTTATTTTTCATTTAAAATATGTCCATTAAAGATTTAGTATGTCAGAAATTATGCAAAGCTACCTTAATTTTTAAATATCTTTTATCTTTCATTTTTCATTAAAGCTTTTTATTTTTCAAAACATATGCATAGATAATTCTGCAGCTTTAGCCCTTGCACAAATTTGTGTTCCAATTTTCCCCCTTTTCTCCCATGGCAAGCAGTCCAATAAATGTTAAATATGGTAGAAATATATGTTAAATCCAATATATGCCTGCATATTAATATAATTATCTTTCTGTATAAGAAAAATCAAATCAAACCAGAAAAGAAAATGATGAAGAAAATAAAAAGCAAGCCAACAGCAACAGAAGGAGTAAGAATGCTATTTTGGTGGAGCTGTGAATGGATACAGCCATTCTGGAGAGCAATTTGGAACTATGCTCAAAAAGTGATCAAACTGTGCATAACCTTTGACCCAGCAGTGTTTCTATGGGCTTCTATACCAAAGAGATCTTAAAGGAGGGAAAGGGACCCACCTGTGCAAGAATGTTTGTGGCAGCCCTTTTTGTAGTGGCTAGAAATTGGAAACTGAGTGGATGTCCATCAATTGGAGAATGGCTGAATAAATTATGGTATATGAATGTTATGAAATATTATTTTTCTGTAAGAAACGACCAGCAGGACGATTTCAGAGAGGTCTGGAGAGACTTGCATGAACTGATGCTGAGTGAAATGAGCAGAACCAGGAGATCATTATACACGGCAACAACAATACTATATGACGATCAATTCTGATGGACACGGGTCTCTTCAGCAACGAAATGTTTCAAACCACTTCCAATTGTTCACTGAAGAAAGCCATATACACCCAGAGAGAGGGATGTGAAATGTGGACCACAACATAACATTCTCATACTCTTGATTGATGTTTGCTTACATTGTGTTTCCTTTATCTGATATATCTTCTGCGTAGATACGATTTTTCTTGCACAACAATGATAAGTGTGGAAATATGTATACATATATTCGATTTGCCAAATATTTTAACATAATTAACATGTAGTGGATATCCTGCCATCTAGGGCAGGGTTGCGGAGTGGGGGGGGGGAATGTGTAACAGAAAGCTATGTAATGGTTAATGTTGAAGAATTGCCCACACATATGTTTTGCAAATAAAATAAAATTTTAAAAAAAGAATGCTATGTTGTGAACCCACAGTTCTCGCTGTGTAGATGGCTCTTTTCATCACAAGACCATTGGAGTTGGCCTGAATCATCTTATAGTTAAAGAGAGCCATGTCCATCAGAATTGATCATCACATAATCTTGTTGTTGCTCTATTCATTGCAATTAGTTTCAGTTCATGTAAGTCTCTCCAGGCCTCTCTGAAATCATCTTGTTGATCGTTTCTTACAAAACAATAATATTCCATAACATTCATATACCATAATTTATTCAGCCATTCTCCAATTGATGGGCATCCATTCAGTTTCCAGTTTCTTGCCACTACAAAAAGGGCTGCCACAAACACTTCTGCACATGTGGGTCCCTTTCCCTCCTTTAAGATCTCTTTGGTATATAAGCCTAGTAGAAACACTGCTGGGTCAAAGGGGATGCACAGTTTAAAAACTTTTTGAGCATAGTTCCAGATTGCTCTCCAGAATGGTTGGATCCATTCACAGTTCCACCAACAGTGCATTAGTGTACCAGTTTTCTCACATCCTCTTCAATATTCATCATTATCTTTTCTTGTAATTTTAGCCAATCTGAGATATGTGTAGTGGTGTCTCAGAGTTGTCTTAATTAGTATTTCTCTGATTTAGAGCACCTTTTCATATGACTAGAGATGGCTTCAATTTCTTTATCTGAAAATTGTCTGTTCATATCCTCTGACCATTTATCAGTTGGAGAAAGGCTTGAATTCTTATAAATTTGGGTCAATTCTCTATGCATTTTAGAAATGAGGCCTTTATCAAAACTCTTGAATATAAAAACTATTTTCTCAGATTATTGCATCCCTCCTAATTTTGTCTATATTAGTTTTTTGTACAAAAACTTTTTATCTTAATATAATCAAAATGATATATTTTGTGATCAATAATGATCTCCAGTACTTTGATCACAGATTTCTTCCTCCTCCACAGATCTGAGAGGCATCCTATGTTTTTCTAATTTGTTTATGATATCATTCTTTATGTCTCGATGAACCCATTTCGACCTTATGTTGGTATGTGCTGTTAGTTGTGGGTCAAGCCCTAATTTCTTCCACACTAGTTTTCAATTTTCCCAGCAGTTTTTGTCAAATAGTGAATTCTTATCCCAAAAGCTGGGGCCTTGGGTTTTTCAAACACTACATTACTATATTCATTGACTATTTTGTCCTGTGAACCTAACCTATTCCCCTGAAGGTTTGACTATGTCATTATTTTTCTTCAACACATACTGAATAACTCCAGTGGATCATTATTATCTTCAAGATCAAGTATAAACCCTTTGCCTGATTTTTAGTATCACTTATGACTTGGCCTTGTCCTCCCTTTCCAGATTTTTACCTTCTGTGATCTAGGGATCTGGCCCATTTCCCATTCCTAAAACATGGCACTCCCAATTCATTCCTTTTCACCAGAGCTTCCTCCCCTCTTACTCCTGGCTTCTTTCATGAGTGCACTCAAGTCCAAAAGGCCATTTTCAGTGAGAGGACTTTTCTGTTCCCTTGCCACAATCCTCCCCATAAGTTGCTGAACCTCTAAGATTAACTGCCAAGTGCATTATATGTAACTTACATGTAGATAGTTGTTTTCATGTTCTCATCCCCTATTAGACTGTGATCCCCTGTAGACCTTGATATAAGGGACCAGGTTTTTTTTTATTTGTTTCCATCCTTATGCCTGTCACATAATGAGCAATGAATAAAAGCTTGCTGATTAAGTTGATTGTTATTATTATGTATAATATTGGTATATGTCATTTTGAGATGAAGTGCCATTTTATGTTCTAATAGAAGAGTAGTTTGAAAATGCTCAAAAATATATTAGAGGATGTATTTAGCATCTTGCATAGGTGTCTGATTTTGAGAAGAAATCACGTATGAGTTTCTATCACTTCCTACATAAGGATAATTCACAGCATGATAAGTTCAGCTGCTCTAATTTAAGAGGGTGGAATGCAACATTTTCTAACATAATTATTCCTGAAGGAAAAGATACTGTGTGTACCTGCTTATTGAGTGCCATGTGAAGTCTATTTTAAAACTGAGCTGCTTGACTGATTAAAGAATTAAGAACATTAAAGTCACAGGTATGTGTTGGCTCCAGAGCAATCTGATTTCTTTTGTTTTAATATTACTCTTTTTCATTTGAACTACTGGATTCTGTGTTTTCCAAATATACTATGGAATAGCACTGTTTTATAGCAAGAAAAACTTTAGAAATAATGTAGTTCAACAACTTCATTTTACAAATTTCCTAAAAAAAGTGAATCCCAGAGAAATTAAATATATTTGCTAAAGTCACCCAGCTAATAATTGATAAATCTGTTAAAACCAAATTTTGTTATTCTTTAGGCATTTTTAGTCATGTCCTATTCTCGGTGATCTCAATCTGGTTTTCTTGGCAAAGATATTGGAGTGGTTTGCTATTTCTCCATTTCATTTTACAGATGATGAAAATGAGGCAAAGAGGGTTAAGTGACTTGCCCAGGGTTGCACGATTGTATCTGAGACTGGATTTGAACTCATGAAGATGAGTATTTCTGAATCCAAGATTGGCACTCTTTGAACTCCACTAAACCTTAATCCCAAATTTACTAACACTTAAAAGAAAAAAATCATGGAATTATAAAGTATTTGAGATTTATGATGACCTTGGTAATCATTTAATCCAAGGATAAATGAAAAGAATTCCCACTCTACAAAGCTTGAAAAACTCCAAAGAGGGGTATCAAGATTCTTTTCATTTTAGAAGTTTATTTGAATAATCAATGCTTTAGCAAAAAAACCCAAACAAACAAGCAAACAAAAAAACCAGTTTTCTTCGCAAAAGGGCCAAAGGACTCCTGCTTACATAATTTCTTGCATGAGGACTTTCTAGTTACAAGCCCAAAATATGCCATCCTTAAAATGATTACTTTTTTCCCCCAGCAGCTTCTCCATAGGCTTCTTTTATGCCAATTCAAACTCTCAAAGATAGAAGTGTAAATATTTATTTTGTCACCTAGATCACAGACTATTGAATTCATCAAGCTTGATGCAAGGGTAACTACTAGTGATATAGACTATAATCTGATGATGGGTTCAATAATTCAAGGATTAAAGATGATCCAGGTCTCACCATGGCAAGTAGGAAAGGGACAGCACCAGACTTTTGTGTGGGCATAATAACTAAGACTGAAATAGGAAAAAAAAGTAGGACTTTCTCTTTCAGGGAAGCAGTGCAAAGCCCTGAACATCTGCACTCTGGGGCAAAGCCCTTCTTGCCTCATACTAGTTAGTTTTACTCATGGATTCTGATTGCATGGAAGAACTGAATCACATTACCTCAAATTTATTCATCTCTTATGTGGTGAAAGTGTTAAATAGTTTATGCTGCAAACTTCCTCCAACATGAATGAGAATCCTTTCTCAATTATTCCAGTTCAAGTTATAGGGGATTTAGTGATTCACAAATAAGTAAAATTTAAGATACAAGTCTTGAGCTCAGTTTGTTAAGGCCCCCATTTCCAATAACAAAACTAGCAATGACAGTGATGTATGGTTTATTTTATGAGACCTGAAAACTGATGGATATGTGATCTTATAAATGCTTAGACAAACTAATGCACATAATTATATTTTCCATTTGAAGTCTATTGCTTGGCATTCTAATACAATATCATTAGTCGAAATGGCCACAATGATACAGCTTGGGCAGTTTGTCACGGTAATTACAGGGTGATTATTTTTGACTGGAATAAAGATTTCAGTTTTAGTATGGTGGAAAGCATCATCACAAATTAGAAACCATCTTAGCAAAGAATAATAAAAAACTTTAAGGTTTAAATGTGTATTATGGCATAATCCTGAAATAATTCCTTATTAAGACTAAAGTGCATGGATATTTGGTTAACTACATTATTTTTTACCATGCTAAAAATATGGCCTTGCCAAAAGGGTAACACTTATTTCATTAATGGCTTGCATGTATACAGATTTTAACATTAGATAAAATTCGAATGTGGCAAATAAGGCTTGTGATATAATTAACATAACCATTAAAAGGCTTTTTTTGTAAATGCAAAAATACAGCATTTGTCTTCACTATTTTCAGAATGGTTGATTAAAGTAGACAGTGTCCTAACATCTGCATTGAAAACTGTATTAATCAATTGATTAATCATGAGACATTAATCAAAATCTTCCCTAAGTGTTTTAGTTTGGTAGCAGCTCTTAGTATTTTCTATCAGATTCCTTTTAAGGTGTCCATTAAAAAGATTAAATTTGGGTGGTAAATATTGAGGGGTTGTGGCACATGTGGCTTCCCACTGAAAGGTCACAGCCACTGCTCATTAGTGCTACTTTTAATGGGATAAGAAGCAAAAGTTCTGAATATGTGACTAAATCAATTACTCAGACTTGCAGTTGAGTTGTTCCGGTAAGGAGTTTAGCATATGCAGAACTGGCACCATGGATGACCATGATTTCTCCTTAGTGCTTTCGTTTAGAATGAAGAATAATACTTGCTACTTAACAAGTTTAAAATGGATGTCCAATAAACTGATGTCGTGATTGCTCTTCAATATGTTGCTTTACAGAAACCAGTTAAAAGTCAGTCTCCATTATTAAGAGTATATTTAAATAATCTAACTTGCCCTCTACAATGAATGTAAAACTTTCCATTATAGGAGTGAATGGCTACAGAATTAAATGAATTATTTCAGTGTTTAGTTAGATTCAATTGGACTTCACAGAACATTTTCAAGTATACTGAACAACTGCAGATTCCAGGATTTGTGTGCTGAATTTGGATTGTGCTTACATTGTGAAACCCTTCACTTTATAGTTTTCCTTAAATAATCATATGCAGTTACATGGAGAAGATCTGTGAAAAAAAAAAGAGAGAAAATTACTGAATATATTTCTTGCAATAAAAATTATCTCAAACAAATATCTTAATTTAGCAACATCTCCGTCTAAGAAGCATTTCTCATTTCTTCATTGGACTTTTCTTTCCTGTTTTGTTTCACATTAAATTGTGTTTCTTCTAGAAAGTTCAAAGCACAGATGCTCACAATCATGCCTTTTGCTTGCTACATTCCATAGCCGTTTTTGCTTATTTGCTTGGGCAATTTCTTATAGTTCTAAATGAAGACCATCAGGAAAAGTCTTTCTTTTTTATGAAAGGTAAATGTATATGGTGAGATCAGATTAAAACTGGTGTAGTTCTGGAAAACCCACTTGCTCCTTCTGATTTCACAGCCAACCTGGTCTATTTTAAACATGGATGGTTCATCTCTATTATTGCTGATGTCTAAGAGGGAAGACATAATAAAAAACAATACCTAGAATTTGTGCATGATATATTCTGAATCTGGTAATATTTAACTAGATATGGTTTTCAGTATGCTGATGTAGCTTGTCATTTTAAAATCTTCAACTTCAGTGACATATATTAAGATATTACAATTTAGTTGTGTGATGAATTTATTGTTTAGAAAAGTTTTTAGTTTTCTATTTAGTTAGTCACTCAGTGGGTCTCTTTTTATGGTGATGTGGCTGGCTAATATTTGTATTAATGTATTATGTCATTCCATCTTTTTTATGATTCTTTCATGAGAACTTACCTGATGTTACCATAAAGTTAGAAAGGTACCACAGAGCTCTAAAGAGCTAGTTTCACTTCTTATCTTTGACACTGACTATGTGACTTTGAGCCAGTCATTGGGGCATGAGGCACATGGATGGTAGAGTAAATAAAATTTTGGAATTGGAGTCAAGAAAAATGAGATTCAAGATAATTCTTACTATATGACTCTGGGTAAGCTACACACACACACACACACACACACACACACACACACACACACATATATATATATATATATATATATATAATATATATATGTATGTATGTATGTATCTCATGTATCTCTATATAGCTTCAGTTTTCTCATCTGTAAAATGAAGTTAATAATATCATCTGGATTGTTATGGGTTCCAAATAAGATAGTGTGTATAAGAGATTTTGCAAATAATAAAGTGATACATATTGTCATCATCATCATCTTCATCATCACTATTCTTATTATTCAATCTTTCCACAATGCCATATATCTCTGATATAGGATTTCCAAAACAAGATCTGAGGAAATTAACTAGAGTTATCTATATCAATGAAATAATAGGGCATTTAGAAAAATGGACACAAATGCATGGACCAAAATAAACAAATAAAAAAGCAACTATTTTGTCAGAATTCAGGGAGATTTATGATAGAACATTCCACTGTACGTATAAAAGAAACAGAAATTATATTCTAAAAGATTCCTTAGTTCATATATTCCCCAATTGAAGAACTGCTGTCTTTCCAATTCTTTAATATTTGTATGAACCTAGAATCTAATATAAAAACTGAGCAAAAAAAATGATTATTTATTTTCTAAATATCTGGATGATCTTAGGCAAGTTCATCTACTGCCTAATTTTATGTAACCAATAGAAAAAAGATTTAAGGAAAGGAAAACCTGAAATCTAATCACAGTAAAGCATTGAGAAAAAGTGACTTATGTTATTAATATGTACCTGTTTATTGCCTAGATTTTAGCATATTGCTTGATTTGAAATAAGATGACTATACTGGATGTAATTGATTAATATTTAAAGTCATTCAGGTACTGAGGAAATGACATAAACCTTTATTTGTAGTTTTTGTTGCCAAATAATTACATGAAAAAAGAAACATGCTTTAAAATAATCACAAATAGATTTAATTGCATCTCCAATACATATTGTTTCACATTTGAGTCATATTTTCATTTTGCTATTGATGTGAAGGTTGGTTGCCTTCAGCAGGGAACGAAAAGCAATCTGCATAATTCCCATTAGTTCTTCATTGGACAAATGCATTCTGATATTCTGTAGTAGGTTCGTTTGTGGCTAATCATTTTTGTACTTAGCAGCAGGTGTTGCTGCTATATTGAAAAAGTACCATGCATTTTAGGAATTACAGGCATAATTTAGCTATAAAACACCTAAGTTTCAATACCCAACAATTCATCAGTTCAGCTCATTGGGAACACACTCAGTTATTAGCAAGATCATTTCATTACATATCAGTTTTTAGATGCTTTAACATAAACCTTTTATTAAAGTTGTATTTTTATATTGGTCATGTGTCATAATAGGACTTCATGGCATAATATAAAGCAAGGAAGCTTACTTGCTTTGCATTGCTTTAAGGTAGAAAAAAGAAAGGTAATATTCTAAGCATAAACTAACTTTGAGGTTGGAGACCTTTAACTTTATGGATCTGGGCCAAAATTTTAAAATTTGAACTTTTGCATATGGGATAATATGAAATGTGAGATGGTTTCAAAGCAGAATTTCTTGTTCTCATATTTAAGAATTGTATCATTTCAGCATGACTCAAAGTTGTTACAGGATGTTATAATTCTGAAGAATGAATCTACAAAGGAGGGCTCAAATCAACTTTATGTTTAGAACAGTATTCATGCTGTCAATCTTTCAATTTATCCTAATTAATAAAGGATGATTATATATCCTAATATTAAAATGAGAAAACTGCTTTGAAATGTATTATCAGATTGTTTCTCATTCAAGATATATTTTAAAATAAATAAATAAAATGTATGTTTAAATAACTAGAAACTCTTGACAGCCTTTTCTAATATATAGAAGGGGCAAATTGTTTTAGCTACCTCCATTCTGTTGGCCCTTTGCAATATGACTGCTGGTACCATCATTTGATAGGAATTTCTCCCTCCAAAGTTACTTCTAGAAAATCTCTTAATGGATGGACTTTTCTTACTTCTCATATCTGATCTTACCACAACTTTTACAAAAACTGACCACTCCTTCCTGCACATTCTCTCTTTCTTCTGCTTCTTTGCTGCTGTAGCTTCTCCCTGGGGCTAGAAAGAAAGGCAAAAATTGTCCCTGATTTGAGAAGCTTGCAATCTAATAAGTGAAAAATCTATGCAAAATTATGCACAAAGTGGATACAATATAAATTGGAGAGGGGAAAAGCATTAGTATGGAAAGAAGATCAGAAAGGGCTTCTTTCAGAAGACAGGATTTTGTTGAGATGTGAAGGAAGCCAAAAAAACTAAAAAGTGGAAAAGAGGGAAAAGAGGGGCATCTTGCTTGAAGAGAAGCAAAGAGGTCAGCATCACTGCACAATTTAAAGAGGAATTAATAAGACATAAGAAGATAGAGAAAGAAGGGGACGAATTTAAAAGCCATAGATCCTAGAAGTATTAGAGATCCTTTGTAATTTACATATAGTGTAGATGAAACATTTAAATCTTTACTTTATAAACAATATTTGATAGTTGAAGAAAGGATGAACTGAAGTGGGGAGAGAGCTGAGATAGAGAAACCCACCAGAAGATGACAGCAATAGTCTAAACATTTGGTGATAAGGACCTACATCAGGATCATGGTAGTGTTAAAGGAGAAAGGGGATGTGCATGAGAGATGCTGACAGAGAGAGAGAGAAAAAAATCAATGGACTTTAGAAACAAATTGCTGTGTGAGTGAGGAACAGAATGAAAGACACTTAAGTTAGGAGCTTATTTGCCAGGATGGTATCCTGGAAAGTAAATAAGAGCTTAAGGTTGGAGTAGGGATAATAACAATTTCAATTATGAATATTTACTCTAAGATATTTATAAAGGATACAATTCAAAGAAGAAGGTTAAGCTATTTTCCCAAGGTCATATAATTCATAAGCATTTGAGGAAGAATTTGAACTCAGATTCCACTTACTGCAAGTCTAATACCCTATCCACTACTCTATATTGCCTCTCCAAACAAAAGATTCAAGGTTCAAATCTCACTTCTGTCATTTATGGACATCACTTAATCATTCAAAGGCACATTTTCTTTAGCTGGGAAATAAGGATGAGAACAAGTTTCTATAATGCACCACAACCTGTTGGTTTTAGGAAAGTATATGGTGAGTCTTGGAAAATCTGAACAACATTATTTGGGATTTAGCCAACTATGTTTCTTTGTCAGTTTGGATTATTATTAGTAGTAGTATTTTGATGAGGCAATTGGGGTTAAGTGACTTGCCCAAGGTAACACAGCTAGTAAGTGTTAACTGTATGAGGACAGATTTGAAGTCCTCCTGACTGGAGAGCTGGTGCTCTATCCATCGTACAAGCCAATAACAAATTATTAATCTTCTGATGTTTCAGCACAGGTGTCTAAATAAGCTCATAATCACAAAAAATTTGCCTAAGTTGTGGGGTTTTTTTGGTGTTTATTTTAAATCCTGTAAATTCATATACTTTCATTGGAAGCACATTGTAGAATTTACAGCTGGAAATAAATCACTATTACCTTCATTTGACAGATTATGTAACTGACACCAATAGACATAAAATGACTTGTCCAAAATGACATAGGTAGTATAATTATAGAGATGTGAATCTTGTTCCTCTGCTCATCTCAATGTTCAAAGTTGTGAAAATAATTCAGATTCTCCTTAGAAAATTCGTCCATCTCAGGAACCCATCTTTAGTGAAATTTTATTCGTGCCACTTGTTTGCATTAGTCTCTGAAGAAGTATTCCTTTGAATATACATTTTCAGCAGTATATTCTTTAACCAGTATAGTAATGAAAGTTATTTTTGATTTAGGGTAAACTACTATATAAAACCATGTATTTCAATCAAGGGAAAACATCTAAAACAATTGGAATATATATTAGATATTTATTTAAGTTAAACATCTCAAACATTTCAAATAAGAGCCTATTTGAAAAACAAACTATTTGAAAACAAACCTATGCAAAAAAACAAAACATACATCAATTATTGTTTTCATCTGTAATTTGTAGTACAATGTATCTTGGAGAGAATATTTAACAGTCTTTTATCCTTGATATTTCATTAATTGCCCTATGTTTAAAGCTAAAACAATACTGCAGCCACCAAATGAAATAAGGATGTTTTATTTGCATTGGTGGCATACAAAGGTGAATGCCATGACTAGACTAACAGCTCTTCCTTTTACCACCCATTGCTTGTTATTCTTTATTGGCATTTCTAGGATCAACAATATTTGAAAAGTAATACCATTTCTTTAATGCTGCCAAAAGCCTATGTCTGACCTTCCTTTGTTATAGTGTCACCAGATGACTCTTATTCAGTTTCAATCCAATCATCTCAATCGGCTAAACCCTTTGAGGGTTTACCAGTTAATTATTGCCAAGTGAATTTTTAATTTGCTCCAAGATTACATAGTGAATATGGTCATTACTGCAGAGTTTATATTAGAAATTGACACTAGAGGGAGCTAAGTAATTGTATCATTTGTATGTTAGGGGGAAAAAGAACATTCATTTAAAAACTTACATTTTCCCCCCTGAACCTGCTGATTTTACAAATATGGCAGCTATGCCTCAGCAAATTATAAGCAATAATGAATTAGTTAATTTTCTTTAGTGAAAACTGCTATGCTATGATTATTAAATTACTGTATTTCTACTTAGTGAAAGTAGCTACCAGTCGGTAAATTAGGATTTCTAGGACTCTTTGGGGAAAGGGATTATTACTATTATCCATGTTTATCATTATTTTGGTCTTAACTGAATTAAAATGTTCATAGATATCATCTTAAAATACAAGTTTGGGCTCCCAAATTTATAGTTTGATAAGAAAATGGCTTTGTAGAATAGGAGCACTGTGCAGACCAAAATGAGAGGCTTTACTCTCATGGAATATTTGGGGGATTTCCTTGGTTTGATTACTGTGAAAAGCTGATTCAATTTAACAGTAAAAATTCTTCCCCAGAAAGCTTGACTTAGAGCTCTGAGTGAAATTGTAGCAGTTCCTACTTTCATGCTTGCCTCTAAAAGTGTGCTTAAGTGTACTTAGACTGCAGACCCAGATCTTTAAGAAATTTCCCACCATATAACCTAAGTGCTTAGCACCTAGCCTTGCATTTCCCATACTTGGAACATCAGCATTTCTATTTTACCCCCTTCTGAGCCTTGCTTGGCCAAAATAAAGTTGGAGAATACAAATTTAGAAAATATCTTCCTTGAAGTCTTCACAATGGTCAGTCATGATCAAGAAAGTGGTAACTTTAATATCACACACATGCATGCACATACACACACACAGACATATCCATCACATTCATGTGGGCATTTTTGTGTCATTCAGAGTCCCAGAATTGAGAAAACTCACAGATTTTGTCTGATTTCTTTTTGAAGCAGTAATACCTCTACAATAATTCTCCCATACTTGTTCATTAATGTGTCACTTGACTCTATCCATTCATTAACTCCATAGAAATTCATACTGTTTTTACTTGCAATTAATTTTAAAGAAGTATTTTGCTTTATTTTGGGTTTTTCCCTTTCTATATCAATCTCAAATTGCATTATTCTTCTATATGCTGAGTATTTAAATACTTAAAAGATATCTATCACTCATTTCTTCCAAAATATTTTTTTTCTTTTACAGACTAAACATCCTCAGTTTTTAAAGTGTTCTTTTCAAAATATTTTTTTGTATTTTCTTTTGTATTCTATCTTCTAGATATTGAAAGAACCAGATTATCAAATTTTTCTTTATGGGACATAGCTACAACTGTGTAATTACAACTGCATCCTAAAAACCTCTATAGTGGCTTGAGGTGATAGCCAAGCTAATAGCACTGCACTATAGGTACTCTCTTTCCTTGCCTGTTCCACATTACTCTGTCTCCAGTGATGCTTTCTCCAGTAATTACCTAGAGTGTTTTGGTACCTCTTTTTCTTCATAGGGTTACTTCTCATGGTTCATCTCACCCAAGAACCTTGTATCCTGAGGCTTCTCCCCAAGGTCTCCTTCTATCTACTACTACCATACTACTTCCAACATTCTTGCCCCAGGCATTAAAATCGCCAGTTACAGCTCTGTAAGATATAATGTTCAGAATCACTGAAAACTAATATCTTGGTGTGCTTTAAACAGGGTAGAATAGAATAAGGCTGAAACCAAGCCTCATTGTTGACTTTTTTGTTTCCACTTATGCAACATAACATCAACCTAACAATGTTTTTTTGTTTGTTTGTTTGTTTTTTTCCATGTCACATCAATCATTCATGTTGAACTTGTAAGCCACTAAAGCCCTTAGGCAAGACTTTGCATGACTTGCTATCTGGCCATGTCTCCCCACTACTGTACTTATAAAACTGATTTTAATCCAAATGTGAAACTTTCAATTTATCGCAATTCACATTCCTCTTATTAGGTTCTTCCCATAATTTTAGCATATTGAACTTTTTTTAGAACCTGACTGTGCCATTTAACATAATAGTTATTATTCACATCTTCACATCATCTGCAAATTTAACAATTATTTGGATATGACCTCATTCAAGTCACTGATAAATTTTTGTAAAAGAAATAGAGTGAGAAAAAAGGTGTGCAATACTCTATAAAAATTTCTAAATTCACATCAACCCATCAATTATACAACTACTTCCAAATCTAACTGTTTTATTGTTCAGATCACTATCTCTCTACCTTGTCAACAAAAATATTTTTAGAGTACTTTATTTTTTAAAGATAATATATATATATGTGTATAATATACATATATAAAATTGCCTATTAACTTTTTAAAATAAAAATGAGATTAGAATATTTTGGAATCCCTTTGTCTCAGCAGTGCCACTATTGGCTCTGTATCTCAAGGAAATCATAAAGTAGCATAAAAGACCCACATGTGCAAAAAACATTTGTAGCAGCTCTCTTTGGGGTAACAGGATTGGGAAAATGAATAGATGCCGTCAATTGAGGAACTAATGGATAAGCTGTGGAACATTATTGTTCTATAAAAATGATGAACAAGCTGATTTTAGAAAGCCTGGAAACATGAACTGATGCTGAGTGAAACAAGCAGAGCCCAGAATGCATTGTACACAATAGTAGCAAGAATGTCTGATTATCAATTATGAAAGACTTGGTTCTTCTCATTGGTTCAGTGATCCAAAGCATTTTCAATTCACTCTTGACAGAAAATTCCATCAGCATTCAGAAAAAGAACTATATTAATTAAATGTAAATTAACACATGCTATATTCACTTCTTTTTTCTGTTTTTTCCCCTCTCTCATGGTTTTTCCCTTTTGTTTTGATTTTTTCTTTCTCAATATAATTCATAAAGCAATGTGTATTGAAATAAATAAATATATATATATAGTCTCAATCTACCTCAAAAAAAGAATACTCTGCAATAATTTAATATTGATTAAACTTTTCCTCATCATAATGACCATTATTACTCTTTTTTACATGCTTATCTAATATCCCTTTAATGATGTCCAGAATTTTGTAAGGGTACCATTCCAGGTTTCAATTTGAAAATGGAAGAATTCACCTTATTTCTATTTTGGAAAACAAAGACAATATTTTCTGATCTTTATTACTCTTCTGAAATTTTTGGGGGTGGGTCATTGATAATTGCTTGTCAATCATATCCAACACTCTCTTGCATCTTAAGATAATGTTCAACTAAGATTGACAATTGGAATACCTTGTGGCAGCTAAGGGCTCTTCATTTTACTTTGGGCTTCAATTCCCATAATGACTCTTCTATAAAGCTGAATATGACTCTCATTAATAGGGAAATTAGTAATTTAACAAGAATTCAATGGTTTTATTTTCTCTGTACTATGTAATCTCTGTACTCTTGTAATAAGTGTCTCAACTTAAAAAAATAGACACTACATTCTTTAATTTGTTTTTCCTCTCAACATAAATAATGATGAAACAAAAATCAGTGTAGTATGTTGAAAAGAATGTGGAACTTGAAGCCCAAATAGAGCTGAATTCAAATTTTGCTTGTGTTGATTGTAAATGTGTCTTGATGGATGAATCACAAGCTCTGTGAACTTCAGTTTTCCTCTCTAAACATGAGAATAATGCCTTTGGGCACCTACCTTATGGGGTAACTAGGAAAATACACCAATAATGTCAATTATTATTAAAAAATTAATTTGTTGTTCATAAAATGTAGAATTAACTAAGTATCTCTTTTTAGTTCAGCATAAAGAAGGAAATGATGATTAGTGTTTTGATTCAGATAAAAGAGTGCTTCCATATGTTTCATTCAGAAGATTAATAGATAATATTAAACATTGATATTTGATACTTTTTTGATTTTCATTTATTTGTTTTATTATCCCCACAGAGATGTATTTCAAGTGGTCCAAATATAGAATTTTGTCAGCTCTGATTTTGTCATAGGAATGCACTGATCTACTGATACTACCCTCTTTCGTCATTGAAGAAGGGTGAATATAAGGTACCATCTGTGAAATTTCAGTAAAAAAAAAGATTATGTATGTATATTTGTGTGTACACTAAACATTGTAATACTATCTCTACAGTATGTCATTTTTTGTTTTGTTTTGTTTTTGAGCACCTGGATTTTAGAAAGGTGAAACTAATATTGGATCTTTTTTTTATTTTTCCTAAGCAATGACAACTCATAGGTCAGATCCTATACAAAGAAGGATGGAAAGACTATGATGAAGTTATGAGGCAGAAATAAGAAGTAAAATATATATGATTATAGCAATTTACACAGAAAGAACAATAATAACAAAATAATTGAAAATCACCCCAAAGGAGAAATATGGGAAAATCATCATGAAAGCTTTGAAATGCTCCAATTCCAATTTGGACATGTTTAAATCCTCTTTAAGTAAGCCAGTGGCCCCAATTCCCAGAAACTCATCATAGCCATGGTTAATGTGCATACCTGATTGGTATTAGTCCTACTGCAGTTTAGAACTCCCAAACTAAAGAAATTCAATAGTCTCTGCATCTTTAATTGCAAGAATTATAGGTATATGTCTTTACACTCCATGCCTTATTCTTTAATGGGAAAAAATGTAGTTCTTGCATAGCAATAGAATTCCTGGAAAATCCTACTTTGCAGACAAAAGGAAAAGAGTGATTTTATCTTTAAGACCAGCCATGAATTTGTATCACACTGTTAACAGGATTCAGCAAGTGCAGCCACAATCTGGAATTTCTGGAGTGATAGGACCATTTTCAACCATCCTTGGTTTAAACTTAAATTTACTTTAACCTGGGATTGTTGGATGCATACAAACTAAAATTTCAGAACAAATAAACCCTAGCATTTCTACAGTTAAAGGCATAATGCTTGGAAGATTCACTCCCTAAACTTTAACTTATTTATTGACTGGTATATGCACTTTTAAGTGGCTACTAGAGTTAAAATGGCTTTGGTCTTGGCATATTTTTTGATATTATGTTAAATTCTAGCTTTTTTTATATTTCCACTTCCTCATGAATGAGATTTGACTATAAGATAGATTGCTCCCCGTGGACATTTGGTCCTTAACCCTGAACTGTTGTGGGTTCTGACAAGAAGGATTAATGATATTTAAAAATACATTCTTTTATTATCTTTTGTTGTTACATTGCAAAAATTTCTTCCAGGTTCCCTTCTTATCCTTCTTCCCAAAGAGTCAGCAATTATAACAAAAATATTTTAAAAGAAATTAAAAAAAATAAAAATAGGAAAAGAAAAAAATCAGTGTAACTCATAAATATTGAAAAAAATATTCTATATTTCTGGAATTTTCATCTCACAAAATAAATTGGAGAGGAAGGAGAGGTGTTATGTTTCTCCTTTGGGTTTATTTTCAATTATTTTGTCACTATTGTTATTTCTGTGTACATTGTTAGAATCATACATTTTTTTCTTTTCCTACATAAATTCATGTTAGTCTTTCCATTGTTTTGGTATTCATCATATTTTATTTGTTATTTCTTAAGCATAGTAATGTTTGATTATATTAATACTCTACAATTTGTTTAACTATTTCCCAAACAATGGGAATTGACTTTGTTTTTCTGTTCACACATATCACAAAAAAGGATAACATCAATATTTTGAAATACTTGGAGGCTATTTTCTTATCAATAATGTCTTTAGGGAACATGTTAAGAGTCAAGTCATTGGCTCAAAGATTATGGATATTTTAATCATTTTATCTCATAATTCCAAATTGTTTTCTAAAATGATTGAACTAAGTCACATTTTTGCCATATAGCCTCTCTGCCTATGAGCTGTTCAAACAAAATCATTTATTATGTGATCTTTAATGTTAAAAACATAATCCATTTTGAATTTATTGTGGAATAAGATATAAGATTTTTCTCTAAGTCCAATTTCTGTCAGATTATATTCTAGTTTTTGCCAGCATTTTTTTCATAAAAAGAAAAAAATTCCTACATGATTTTTGTTTGGGAGTTTATCAAACACTGGATTATTGACTTCCACAATTTCAGATTCTCACTAGTCTAGTTTCTCCACTCATCCCCAACCAATCTTCTTCTCTTTGAAACAAGAACAAATGATTTGGGTAACTACTACTTTATATTATACTCTGGTAGCTTAAAGTGTTATTCCTCCCTCATTCTTATCTCTTTTTTTAATAATTTTATTAATAGTCTAGATCTTTCCTTTGAAATGCATTTTGTTCTTTTGTAGAATTCTATAAACTACTATTTAATATATTGGTGAACATTAATATGACAAATTGTTTTAAGTAACATTTAAATTTTTATTAGAGGCAAAGTATTTTAATGAGACTTTCTTTTCTATTACCTATTTGGCTTTATTATTATAATATAGAAATATGTTTATATTTGTCGATTTATTTCATAGCTCATAATTTTGTTAAAGCTAATAATTTTCTTAGTTGTAATTTTTAATATCATGAAATATCTAAATCATTATGTTATCAACAAATAAGGATATTTTCATCTCTTCTTTGCTTATTTTTACACCTTTTATTTCTTTCTCTTGTCTTCTTGTTATTGCTACCATTTCTAGAACTTACCCAATGATATTGCATATGAAGGCCATCCTTATTTTACTCCCATATTTATTGAAGGAGTTTCTTATTTATCTTTATTTCATTAGATATTTTTATTTGCTTCCAATAGACACTTTATGAATGTATGTATATACTTATAGGCAGACATATATATTTCTACGTATATATATCTATCTATATTTGTAGATAGATTTAGATATATATTCTATGTCTATGCTTTGTAGGGATTTAGATCTACAAAGAAGTCTAGCAGAACACTTTCTCAGTTTTTGGGAATACTTTTTTGTAGTACTGATGTTAATTATTTTTAAGAGATAATGGGGAGGGCAGCTAGGTGGTGCAGTGGATAGAGCACCAGCCCTGAAGTCAGGAAGACCTGAGTTCAAATCTGGTCTCAGACACTTAACATTCTCTAGCTGTGTGACCCTGGGCAAGTCACTTAACCCCAATTGCCTCAGCAAAAAAGCAAAAAAAGAAAAAGAAAAAAAAAAGAGATAATGGGAACATTTATTAAATTCTTACAATGTCCTAGGCTTTGTGCTAAAACCTGTAAAAAGTATCTGATTCCTTATGAGAAACTGAGGCATATAGAAATAATATAACTAATCTATATTGATGCTTGATGCCAAATTTGAATTCTATTCACTGTGCCACCCATGTCCTTCGATCTTTTTAAAAAAATGACAGAATTGTGAAGAGCAGGATTTTTATTTTGTTTTTATTTCCCTGTACTTTCCCCCTTTTGATTAATTGTATTTGTTTTCTGAGATTACCTGATTAAAAGACATTTAAACACTTTTTTTATCTCAGGTGTTTTATATTTTTGAAGTTATTCCTGTTTTGTGATCTCAGTTCAAAAGTTATTTTGTAAAAAAGTTCTTCTGTTTTTGTTGAGATTTCACTTTTTTTGCTCTTTGTAAGTATTACACTAAAAGTAATTCCGTTAATGGATTTTAAGTTATTAAGTTATTGATGCAGAAGAACATAAGGGTAAAGGATAATTTGACTATTCCTTCAAGAATATGAAGACATTTTATCAATTCTATATAGCAAAAAACTACCAGTAGAATCAAGAAAAATTAGCATAAATGAAAAAGAATTTTTTATGTTAGATATAAGGCTGTTTTGACTAAAACGGTGATAAAAAACTATAATAGATTATGGAAAGAAGTCATAGCACTGAAGATATTTGAGGACATATTAAAAGTCCATTTACCATAAATCATTGCAGAAAATCATTTACTAAGATATTCTCTATTCTACTCTCTCAATACAAAACAAGCACAAATCAAGTAACATTCAATATAAAGATATATACAAATTTAATTAAGTAGGCAGAAAAATAAAATGAATAAAATATGTGATATTTTCTATCTCATTTTTAAAAATAAGAATTTATTTTAAGGCCACCAACTGGCATAGGAAAAAAATTATCATAACAGCATTAAGCTAAATTATCAAATTGAACAAATTGAATTTGTTGTAATTGTTGTCACCAAGGCATTAGGGTAAAGAAAAATGCATTTTTTTAATATCTAACCTAAAAGCTCTTGAGGAAGAGAGTTAGAGCATAAACCAAGTGAATGAATTTATAATTAAACATATGCAAGATATATTTTCTATGTGTTTAGACTAAACCCTTCCATCTTAAATTAAAAATCTAGTCTTATTAATAACGTCTCAATAATCTTTGAATGTTCTAATTACATTCGTTTCCTTCACATTTTACAAACACCCCACTTCTATAGTTTGTTGAATCCTTATACTAGGATTCCTTTCCCTTACCTATGGTTATACAGAAATGCTGCCCATTTTTCAAAGCTCACGTCAAGCTTCTTTCTTATTATCTGAGCAGATGTGTTTATCTATATAATAGAAATAGCTCTCACATCTCTGACTTTACTTTTTTTTTCTTATTAAAGCTTTTTTTTTATTTACAGAACATATGAGTGATTTTTCTACATTGACCTTTGCAAAAGTTTTTGTTCCAAATTTTTCCCCTCCTTTTCCCCCACCCCCACCCCCAGATGACACATAGTCTAATACATGTTAAATATGTTAAAATATATGATAAAGTCAATATTTGTCTACCTTTCTATAAAGTTATCTTGCTGCACACAAAAAATCAAATCTAGAAAAAGGTAAAAAAAAAATTTAAGGAGGAAAACAAAATGCAAGCAAACATTCACAGAAAGCATTAAAATGCTATGTTGTGTTCCACACTCAGTTCCCACAGTCCTCTCTCTGGATGTAAATGGCTGTCTTCATCACTGAAAAATAAGAACTGGTATGAATCACATTGTTGAAGAGAACCATGTCCATGAGAATTGATCGTCATATAGTCTTGTTGCCGTGTATAATGATCTCCTGGGTCTGCTCATTTCACTTAGCATCAGTTCATGTAAGTCTCTCTAGGCCTCTCCGAAATCATCCTGCTGGTCGTTTCTTACAGAACAATAATATTCCATAATATTCATATACCATTATTTATTCAGCCATTCTCCAACTACAAAAAGGGCTGCCACAAACATTTTTGCACATGTGGGTTCCTTTCCAGCCTTTAAGATCTCTTTGGGATACAAGCCCAATAGAAACATTGCTGGGTCAAAGGGTATGCACAGTTTGATAATTTTTTGAGCATAGTTCCAGATTGCTCTCCAGAATGGTTGGATCCATTCACAGTTCCACCAATAATGTATCAGTGTATCAGTTTTCCCACATCCCCTCCAGCATTCGTCATTATCTTTTCCTGTCATTTTAGCCAATCTGACAGGTGTGTAGTGGTATCTCAGAGTTGTCTTAATTTGCATTTCTCTGATGAATAGTGATTTGGAGCACTTTTTCATATGACTACAAATAGTTTCAATTTCTTCATTTGAAAATTGTCTGCTCATATCTTTTGACCATTTATCAATTGGAGAATGACTTCAATTCTTATAAATTTCAGTTAATTCTCTATATATTTTAGAAGTGAGGCCTTTATCAGAACCTTTGAATGTAAAAATGTTTTCCCAGTTTATTGCTTCCCTTCTAATTTTGTCTGCATTTATTTTGTTTGTACACAAACTTTTTAACTTGATATAGTCAAAATTATCTATTTTGTGATTAATGATGATTTCTAGTTTTTCTTTGGTCACAAATTCCTTCCCCCTCCACAGATCTGAGAAGTAAACCATCCTACGTTCTTCTAATTTGATTATAATACCATTGTTTATGGCTAGCTCATGAATCCATTTTGACCTTATCTTGGTATATGGTGTTAGCTGTTCTGACTTTACTTTTAATTTCTCTTAGTTCCACAGATATTTCCTCTTGATTGCTAGGAATAGCTTTATAAATATTGTGCCAGCAACACATACTCAAGAATCTCCAAGATGAACTTATCATATTCTCTCTCTGGCCCCCAAATAATTCCTTTGTCTAATTTTCCTAGTAAAAATCCGTTATAGTTTAATTCAAACACTTCTCAAATTTGATTCCAAAATTCTTTCCCAATCTTATCTCTTGTAATATATTTTAATTGTTTAGATTTACAGTTGTTTCCCTCAACTGCATAGATATACAAACACAAAGACATACAGACATCCACCCCACATGCACACACTCACAGGTCTATGCACCACCACTACAACCACCACCACCATCTCACCAACTCGACTACCCTTCTATTTTTCCAAATCTCATATTTGTGGATACCTCCTTTTCAAATACATTGAAATGGACTTTACAAACTAGGCTGGGAGAAAAACTAAATGTAGGTATTTGTATCTCTTTGGGGGAAAAAATAGGTAGATAGAAATATAGAGAGAAAGACAGAAAGATAGATGTTATTGATATTGACTTCAAGTGCAAAGTTTTTGCATCTTAAGAATTTAAAGTCAATCAGTGACAAATTACACTATGAAAAATATTTTATAGAGCTAGAAAAATTATAACAGAATTTATCTTCTAAGAACAAAAAATACAGAATACATAGGAAATCAAATAATGCAAGTTAAGGTGGCCTAACTGAACCATATCTCAAATTATATTATACAACAGCAGTTATCAAAACTATCTGATGTTGGCTAAGAGTGGTAGATCAATATAATAGATGAAATGTATAAGAAATTAGTAAGCACAAGTATTTGATAAATCTTAAGATCCTAGCTTCTGGGATAAAAGCTTACTTTGTGACAAAAAATGATAGGAAAACTAGAAAATAGCATGGCAGTAATTATGTCTAGACCTTATGGCATATACAGAAATAAGTTCCAAATGAACTTTCAATTTTACTTTATTGGGAAATAATAGAAAGGAGCAAAAGAAGAGCAGAGATACTTTAAAAAAAGGAGCATTGTCAGAAGTGGTGATCAGAAACAAAAGAGAGATAAGGAGCGATAAGGTGAAAGAAGAGAGGTCACAGAGAGATAAACAAGGTAAAGGCAAATGCAAGGAAATATACATTTAGTCATCTCAATTGTACATCCATAAAATGAAAAAGGATAGCAGAGTGGATTAAAAAGAATACTATAATCTGGTGCTTTGACAAAACACATTTATAACAGTAAAATTAATGGGGTCAGAGCATATTCCATTGTGCTTTAACTGAGGTTAAAATAAAAAAAATAGTAGAGATAGGAATTATGATCACACATAAATCAAAAATAAAAATAGACCTAACTAAAAGAAACAAAGGAAATTATGACTTGCTAAAATGACCATAAACATTGAAGTAATATTAATGAGCTATATGCAACAAGTAGTATAACATCCTGATTTTTAAAGAGGAAATTAAATCGATTCCAGAAGAAATAGCAAAACTATACTAAGAGAGGAACTCAATTTCCCCACTCAGAACCAGATAAATTTAACCTAAAATAACCAAGAAAGAAGTTGAGTCAAACAGAATCTTAGAAAGGTTAGATATGATTATCCTGTATAAAAATTGAATTTAAAAAGAGATGATTATATCTATGTATCTACTATCTATCTATTACACATACATATTTTTCTTTTGGTGGTACCTATACAGAAACTGATCATTTATTAGGGTATAAAAACTTCATGATCAAATGCAGAAAAGCAGAGATAATAAATTCATACTTTTCATATTATAATGCAACAAAATTACATTCAATGAAAGGTTACAGAAAAAGATTAAAATCAATTGAGAAATAAATAATTTAATCCTAAAGATATGTGAGACAAAGAATAAATTATAGAAACAATCAATAGATTCTTTAAAGAGAGTCAGAATAATGAAGCAATATACCCAAATTAATGGGAGGTCACCAAAACAGTTCTTTGGGGAAATTTTATCCCTCTAAATGCTTATTATCAATAAAGTAGGGGAAAATGATCATTGAATTGAACATTCAATTAAATTAGAGAAAAAAAAACTCATAAAAATAACTAATTAAAAATGTTCAGTTTAACACCAAATGAAAACCTTGAAAAATCAAAGGAGAGAATAACAAATTGAAAGTAAGAAAACTATTGAACTAATTGAACCAAAGAAGTTTAGATATATTTGGGATTTCTGTATGTACTGCTCAAACAGTGACATCATGTTGCCCAGTCCACTCTGCATCATGATTCAGAATGATCAGTCTTTCCAGCCTAAGAAGGATCAAGAGGCTGCTTGAGGTTTGTAGTCAGCTTTGGACTACCAGATTCCCAGAATTTCATTGCTGATGCTTCTAGGTCAGTGAATTCAAGGATCTTATGTTCATATTCTTGACTTTGTGTAATTACTTCAACTGAAGAGTGTTAAAGGACTCTCATCTTTATATTTATATATGTGCCTGTATTCTCCCACAATATGACTTCAGTTTCTTAAAACTAAAATTGGGTTTTAAACAAAACAAGTAAACAAACAAGACTTTATATCTCTAGGGCCTACTAAAATTCCTGATATATTATAAGTACATAATTAATAAATGCTGGCTTATTTTATTGAATGGAGTTTGGGATCAGGATTATTGCTCTTAGTTGGTCATTTAAACTATGTCCAAACAAGAATTCATTCTAAAATAGATTTGAGCATTAGTTTTCCAGTTGTGTTTTAATATGATCCAAATTGAGGGTAAATCTACTACCTCCAGAATCAATCCATTGCACTTGAATTATAAAGATTAAACTAAAATTTGCTTTTCAGTAATATCCCATTAATCCTACTTAAAACCCACCATATAGTGAAGTTGAAATTCAGTCCTGATGTTTGTCTTGAGCTATAATCCCACATCATTAATTGACTCTTAGACATCTCTAACTGAATGTCTTGTAGTCAACTCAAACACATGTTCAACATCATATGGTATCTTTCCCTCACCAAAATATTCTCTCTTCTCCAAAATTCTATGTTTCTATTGAAGGAACCACAAACTTCCAGTCAAATAGACTCATAACCTTAAAGTAAACCTTATGTCTTTCTTTTCCATTTCTATGCTTATCAAGTGAATTTGCATGTCTTATTGATTCTACCACTATATTACTTTCTCTCTGTGTTAATAAGAATTGTTTTTCTTTTTTCATTCCTATAATAGAAAATTCCATACCTCCCATACCGACTTCTGGCAGCCATGTATCAAACTGAAATATATTTCCTTACCATTTCCTATCTTGCTCCTGATTTGGTTCCCTCTGGATAAAAGCAAAATGAGTTTACTATTTCTTCCATATGACAATCCTTCAAATATTTAAGATGATTATGCATACCAACCTTCTCTTCTCTAAATTAAATTTCACCAGCTTTCTATCCTCATATGGCATAACCCCATGTCTTTTGCCAACCTATTTGCCCTCTTTTTGAGACTTTCAAAGCTTTAATAATTCTCCTAAAATGTAGTGGCTCCAATTGAAAATAACATTTTAAATGTTCTCTGACAAAGACAGAGCAAGTACTAAGTGCCAGATATGCCTTTCTTCATGCAGTCCAAGATAGCATAGCTTTTTTGGCTTTTATGTCATTGATAAATTGAGCATAAAGTCCACTAAAACTTCTACATTTTTCCAATATAATTTCATTAATTGATAGCAATGTATCCCCTATTTCATCCTTGTGAAGTAAATTTTTTGAACCAAAATATAAGATTTTATATTTATTATTAAATTTCAGTCTATTTGGTTCTGGAATAATACACACACACACACACACACACACACACACACACACACACATATATATACTTGAATACTATTTTATCTTTTTGGGATCTATTTTTTTTCAATCTTGTCTATGTCATCCAATATGTTAGGTACTCTTTAAATTCTTTGCTTCTGGAAATTTTGTTAAGCATGCCATTTCTATCTTTATCTAAACTACTGGTAAAATAGTTTAATATGCTGATTTTTATTTATTTATTTATTTTTGCTGAGGCAATTGAGGTTAAGTGACTTGCCCAGGGTCACATAGCTAGAGCATGTTAAGTGTCTGAGACCAGATTTGAACTCAGGTCCTCCTGACTTCAGGTCTGGTGCTCTATCCACTGCGCCACCCAGCTGCCCTAAATATGCTGATTTTTTAAAGACCAAAGATAACTATTACAGTGGAGACCACCTTCCAAGTAAACATCAGATTATTAAGGAATCTTCTTTGAATCCAATTATTCAATTAGTTATCATCTCAAAGAGAAATTATCAAATCATTGCTAAAAATCAAGGCAAACTATATCTAAACTCCTGATTCATCAATCTGGTAAGAATCATAAAAGGGGAATGTGGCTAATATTTCTTGTTCTTAAAACAGTTCTTTGTGAAAAGTACTTCCTTTTTCTAGGTTTTCACATACCATCTTTTTAATAAAAAATTCTGGAAAATTTCTTGAAAGTACAATTAAACTCGAATCACCTATACTTGGTTATACTTGTTTTCTCATTATTTGTAATTATTAATATTTTAAATAAAGAGAACCTCTAGTCTTTTTTATTCCCAGAGAACTTCTTGAATTTTCTATGCTATTAACAATTATTGAGAATAGCTCATTATGAACACATGTCAGTTCTTTCAGTGCTTCATGTTTTAGTTTGGGTATAAGGACTTGAAATTTAATAAGGGCATTTTAGGTAGATTCTCACTATCTCTTTACTCATCCTGGGTATCATCTCCACTTTGGTAATGTTATTTTGTCCTTTTTCAGTCCAAAAATTATACTCCTTAAGAGAGAAAATAAAAGCAATATAAACTTTGAGCAACTCTACCTTTTCTATACCATTGTCTCTGG